>JAXQQM020069711.1:0-111803 GCA_034641835.2 Pinus albicaulis | reverse complement strand
CATTTCAAGAAAACAAACGAAATTTGCATTTAAATGTACTGAAATGAATGGATAAGTGTAAAAGACGGCCAGTTTTTATACGAAATTTGTACATGAACACTCATGATCCCGACAGTGCAGAAGATAAATCGGTTCGTGTCTTTTTCATGTAATTTAGCAGAATCCGATAGTAATCGGTTGAATGTTGGTTTGTTTGGCATTTTTGGAAGAGGATTAGCGGGATCCAGCATTCCTTTTTGTAGATTGACAAGAATGAGCTAGATAGTCGAGTAAATGATCAGATTAAGCGGTTAGCTGGGATGAATCGAGGTGAATTTTAGCAGTATCGGCTTATAAAAAGGTGCATTTAGGTGTTTGTGCCATGAAAAGATCCAATCTGGTTGCATTGTGAAAAATCGAGTCAAATAAACAAGATACAACGAAGAGAAACGGTTAGTTTCGTGCCTCGTCAGGCTTGAAGAATTTTTATTTTTTGTTAGTTCTCTGTCTTTTTTTCTAGATTAGTTGATTTTTTTAAGATAATAAATTAAAATGATTTCATTTTTTGGATTTTACGGCGCTGAATGGCTAGATCCTTCATTTGGCGCCAAAGCTGGCTAAGTTTTTTTTAAAGAAATGTTCTTATTTTGCCTTTCTTCTCATGCAAATACTTGTCCAAATATTCAAGCTATGAAAAAACATAAAAACCTCTGCTGCAGTTAAGGAAAGTATCATAAGATGTCCTTCAGTGATTCCTTCAATGGCAGGGGGATGAATTTCAGCTTGATGTCCTTCAATGAGTCATGGCAATGGCAAGGGGATGAATTTCAGCTTGATGTCAATTCACCTCTTGGTAAGTTTTCAGGGAAAAACTCTGCTTTGCGGATTGGTATGTTGATTTGACTTCAAATTGGGCAATCAAAATTATTGATTTTTTATTCTTTAGAATCTGGATTCAGCTTTTGGTAGGTTTGTAGCAAAATCCGAGCCACGCTAAGTGTTGGTGTGAAGTCTGATTCTCATACCTATTTTGCCTCTACCAACTTAATTTGAACTTCAAGGAGGGGAAACTTTACCCATTTCCCAACCGCTTTGTACGTTTGTAGGAAAATCTCTGCTTATGCTTGTTGATGTTGTAAAACCGAAAATATGGGCATTTTTGCCAATGAAATGTTCATCTGAGTTTCATTACTAACTGTACCATCTAAACATATCTACCATTGTGATTGTCAATGTGATGTCCAAAACTTCAAAGAGTTTCACCTCTATTATGACCTCTCTTATGATATAATATTCCACCGACCGACACCAACATTACTTGTTTTAGAGCCTATCAAAAATATTTGTCTCCTAAAACACTACACCTTCTTTTTCCTCTTGAAAAGTTAGCAGAAAATCTCTATTGTTTCAAAACCTGATCGATTTTGTAAATCTCATAAAATTTTTGTGATGATATGAATTCCAATCGGGAATCCATCACTATTTAACTTAAGCACCTGCAATATGCTATCAACCCAAAATACCATTGCATTTCAGACTTTTGGTAGTTTTTCAGAAAGTTTGATATGCTTACTATAGTATCAACTATAAAGATATTAGTATTTTTTCTCCAAAATCTCAAACAGTTTCACCACTGTTATGTTATAATATTCCACCCACCGACACCAACATTACCTATTTTAGAGCCTATAAAAATTATTTGTCGCCCAAAACAATACACCTTCTTTTTCCTCTTCAAAAGTTAGAAGAAAATCTCTATTGTGCCAAAAGATGATCGAATTCTTTAATCTTAAAACTTTTTTGTGATGATATGAATTCCATTCGAGAAGTCCTCATCACTGAAATTAAGCACCTGTAATATGCTATTAACAAAAAAGACTTCATTGAATTTTCAGACTTTTGGCAAGATTATGATGTCAACTCTAAAGATATTAGACTTTTTTCTTCTTTGTTATGTTGATGTGGATTTTAACCATGGAAATCAACATGAATAACTCTATATTTTGACCACAAGAAGTACGTGGACAATAAAGCATTGAACCAATATTAATCTCTTGGCATGTTCATAAACAACCTCTGCAATGCTTGATCACTGATGTCAGTTTGAAAATGTATGAGATTCTATGGCTCTAATGTCATTGCTGTAACGTATTAACCAAATATATTTCACAACTCTAAAGATATTAGACCATTTTATCCTCTGTTGTGTTGATGTGGATTTTAACCAGGGAAATCAACAATACTAACTCTATATTTTGACCACAAGAAGTATGTGGACAATAAAACATTGAACCAATCTTAATCTCTTGGCATATTCATAAAAAATCAGTTTGAAAATGTCTGACATTTTTTGGTTCTAATGTCATTTTTGTAAGGTATTGTTAACCAAATATATTTAGCAACCTTTTTGGGGCTTTGTGCATTGTAGATCTGTGGAAATGTCTATGCTTTTGTTGTTTGTTGGTGTGTCTTTAAGATCTTCATCGCTTTCCATCACTCATGTTGTCAATTCTGGCTAGCAAAGCTTGTGCTACTGAACCATGTGTAATATATAACTAATCCAAACTTTTATTTTTACTTATTCGGTTATCTAAGAAAGATTGTGGAGAAATATTTTCTCTACTGATTGTTGATATAAATTCGTTTTCACCTTTTCTATATTGATGTGCATAGGGAGTTTGAGACTACTGCAGCACTTCTTTTTTCTATTTCTTGAGCACCTAAAATACATTAGGGAGATAAAAAGCAAGAGTTTAGTTAACTAGAAATTTCTTTAGCATAAGAGCGTATAAAAGGCTTCCTTAATATTAAGATTTTGAGAATAAATCTGCAATATCAAATATATATCAGCAACTCCTCATTTATGTAGATACAAATGTTCTATTTGTTGCTTCTTATTCAAAAATTTCACGTCTTATGGGATGATTTGACTGGAAGAAAAGAAAAGTCACGGAATTTGTTTGAATCAACTCCTGCTAAAGACTGTATGGAGTTTGAACTTGTTCCGACTTCCATGGCCAAACAAGGTGTTGTTGATTAAAGTTCAGTAGCACCTCATATTTTTCATCTTGTGATATTTAAATATTGGACCATTGCTAAGCTAAGGTTTTGGGCCTTACTTATAGCAACTTATTTCTTTTCAGGGTATGAAGAACCAACCTCTTCACCCCCTGCAGTGTAGAGGGATGCATATATTCCCCATTCAAAAAGATGCAGAATGCTGCATATTCCTGATCCTACCATATGTAATGAACGTAATGAGCCTATATTTGCAACATTTGAGGTGAATTTATATGATGTTTTTGTATTTTTACGCACATGCAAGTTTCAAGGAAAAAAAAACAGGCCTGACAGAAAATATATATTCCTGTTACATAACTAGATAATATTGTTAATGCATATGGCATGGATTTGAAATGCTAACAGAATCACAGGCCATCATGTGTAAACCATTTTTTTTTAATTTCATTACAGTAAAAAAGAGAAATTACTTTTTGTACATGGCTATTGGCACTTAATGATTTCTTCCCACTACTACTTTGTCAAATGAGTCCAAAAATATTCTGCATATCTGTTTACTTGACCCTGTTATAACATGCATTCAATTTCTTCAATAGAAGGTTCATATGTTTTGAATCTATTCAAAAGTTGAAACAAAAAAAATACCTTGACATAGCACTACAAATTTTCCAAAAGGAGTCCAAAATTACAACATTAATTTTTCCCAACCAATTTTTTTTTATAGAAATTTACATCAAAGGAAAAAAATATGTAATCACATCTGTATTTTGTAGTAAGCTATAACTCTACGGTATATCAGAGAAAAGTGATTTGAAAGGTCTTGGATCATATTTGCTCAGTAGTCGATGATGTTCCTAGATATGCCATGTACCAAGAGGCATCTGCACACCCAATTTTGGTGGGGCATTATTAGTGCAAGTCCTCTCTCTGAATACAGGAAATAAAGAAACTTCATTTATTGAGTTTTTAAAATTTTTGATTTCATCAACTATGAACCTCAAATGAAAGTTCCTCGTAGCAGAAAGTCTTGTTATCCGATCAATGAGAAATTTACTTGCAATTTCTGAGTTCTTTTATCTTTTTTCCACAGCTAATATCAAACTAGTTTCAAAGCAATTAGTTTTTCCCTATTGTTTGTACTTCTGTCTGGTCGTGCTTTATACTCCAGTATCTAGACTCAGAACTTGTTGTAGTATCCATCCTCCCTTGGCTCAGGAGGTGGATTCATGTCTCGGATGGATCTGCCACCGATCCTCAGGCAGAACTATAGTTCTGAAAATCGAAACTTTGGTTTTGCCAAATTTTATGGTTCTTAGAAAAATGGGACCGTGATAGTTCTATGCATGGTTCCATTGCTCCAATCTGCGGTTTTTCCATAGATCCCACACGATTACACCATAGATCACGACTGCATCATAGAGAGATATGGATGCTTCTGCAGACTTGGTTTTTTTATTTTTTTTGGTGGACTTGACTTGGGTTTTATAACTGTTATGTGAGGAATTATGCTTCCCGAACACTCCCAAGGTGCTTCCTTGATGCTCCCTATACGCTTCCTAGATGCTCCCTAATGATAATGTTAAATTCATTTTCATATTTTTACTTAAATTTGTAACACTATCATGAAATGACTCAGAATTTTTGAGAGTGGTTCCAACCTCATCACGCTTCATGTGGAGAAAATAGAATTTTATATCTCATTCAAAATTCAGCACACTTAATAGTTTTTAGGATTTTAGATAAATGGGATTGTGACATTTCATTAGATTATATCATGTATGAGGGTATGTGATTGGAATTTAATTAAGAGGACCAAGCCCTATATGTACCCTAGTGTTGGTGGCATTGATTGTTGAACTCCTTTGTCACGGCCTTAGCAAAAATGTACCCTTCACTGAAGCCAAAATCGTTGATCAGGCATGCTAATATTTCTCTACCATATTTTTAGGCTTGGATTAGGCCATTTGATCAAAATTTGGCAATGTTGACTAATATCCCTAGAGATCAAATTAGAGGCAAAGGCTGGACAAGAGGAGAGAAATCTAGATTCTAGGTGTTTGATGCTCGAATAATTAATCTTTGATGTACCATGGATGCCATATATATCTTCATTTATGTACAAACTTACTGTGTTTTCCTCTTCCTTCATTGTTATTTTGGATTTTTTTTTTTAAATACAAGTACATATATATATATATATATATATATATATATATATATATATATATATATATATATATATATATATATATATATATATATATATATATAAACTTTCAAGACGCTTCGCTTCCTAGATTTTTGGAAAATGAGGCTTCCGATGCTTCGCTTCCAAAAACATCTCTGCTTTGTGCAACATTGCTCAGAGCTATATAAAATTTCTCCATCTCTCCCCATGGAAGGAAAACCTTGAGCAACACCATCAAAGTATGCCCTCCTTCTGTTCAATCAATGACTTCTTATTTTAGATCTCTGGAAGTTTTTGTATCCTGCAACTATTTGAAGCTCTTGAGGATAGATCACATGTAAACTTATGGGTCACAAAACAATATTGGTCATCCTTGTAAGTACAACAATGACAGTTAAAAATTCCATTCAACTGATTTCTATGTCTATCATATATGTGGTGAAATTCAAGAAGATAAACCACACATTTTTTCATGAATTGCTTTTAACCATCACTTATTAGTCATTTTGTGGTTTTGAATATTAGGATGGTGGGAATTCATTTATTTGCATATTTGGAGACATACATATTTCTAATAACACTTCACCACAGTTGGCAACCAATGGTATGAGACTCGAGCACTTTTTTTCTTCTATTTCTAAGTCTTTTTTCTTTACCTAAGGAATAACACTGTTTTGGTTTATAGAAGGTGCATATAGTTCTCCAAGTGAAAACATAGAACAAGTATTAGAAAGCTAGATGGAAAACTGTTTTAATGAAGGGGAATTACAATGTATGTCAGAAGAAATGTAAGTTTGAATGTCCCAAGATATTTTATTTTGTGGTAGGTAGGAAACAACGTTTATACAATTCTTATGATTGTTTTTTTTTTTCTTTAAATATTTTTGGGTAAATAATGAATTTGAATTTAAATCTTAGCATTATATCTGCAAGAACAGAGAAGTGCCCTTCGATGATCAGATTACATATTAGGTAAGATATGACATAATCCCAACTAATGAGAGTTTCCCATAAAAAGGGGCTGTTTGGCAATTATTTTAGTAAGTAGTTCAGAGGATTTTACAAAAGTTCAGATCAATATAGTGTAAGGTTTGGTCTCAAAAAGTTCTCTTAAGGTGGTTTAAACTATAACTACATATTTTAATTTTCAACCCTTCTTGTCTTTCTCAGAAGAAAATTATAGTTTTATTATACATAACAAAATTACATTCAATAGATGTGAAACTGTTTTCCAAAAAGTCCCCTTACAGGGTGAGTAGATAACAATGGGTCATATAAGTATCCTGCTCCAACAACTATATCGAAGTAGGTCCCATATAAGGATCAGATATTGAAAAGAAATAAAAAACATATCAGAGGTCATGTAACAAGTATGCAGGTAGTCTAAATACTATTTCAGCACCTAACATAGTCTTTTAGATATTTCAAGCATTTTTGGTAACTGTTGAAAAATCCCAAAGATTATATGAAAGGATTATGAAAATATTCAGTGGATTGGCCCTCCACCTTCACCTGAATGGTCCAAAATCCTGCATCCGAAATTATTCCGAATGTAAACCAGCTTTTCTATTTCACCTGAATGGTCACCTTCATCCAAATGAAAATTAGCTTTCACCTGAATGGTCCAAACACCTGCATCCAAATGCAAACCAACTTTTCTGTTTCACCTGAATGGTTAGCTGCATCCAAATTCAAACTAGCTTTCACTTGAATGGTCCAAACACCTGCATCGAAATGCAAACCAGCTTTTGAAAGCCCATCAGCATCAATGTTCCTCTTTCTGTACACACGACGATAAGAAATTGAACTAAAATATGTCCAAGCAAGTTGTAAATTTTGACTTTCATTTTAATGATTAGGCTGTGTAAATTCCTCCTGCTTTGCATTGCTCTCTTCTGGTTGATTGTTCACAATTCCTGAACTTTAAGTGTTTTTTCTGTAAAATTTAAAAATGTGGTTGCAAATTGCTTTTTTCTTTGTTCCACTATTTTTCTTAAGCCACATGTTACATATCAGAAGTGCTCCCTAAATGGTTACCCTTCATAGAATTACTCTGGGATGATTGTGTTGAATTATAAAATTTTATCTTGAAGTATTTCCACTCCCCAGGACAACTATAAGTGTTGTATTTTCTAGATCAATGTTTCTTATAACAGGTACAATGAAGGATATTGCATTAGATTTATTTACTAAATACTTGATTCTGAAATTATGTAGAGTTTTTCTCATTGCAACCTTGGGAATCAGATCTTGAGATCCAACATGAACCTATACCAAAAACTATCTCAACATGTACTCTTTAATGTTTAATCTTTTTGAGTTAAAGCTACTGTAATGTTGCAGTAATATTTTATTTTTCAGTTTTTGTCTGCTTCAGCCAAGGAAACAAGTTACCATTCTGCAACCAAGCTAGCAATAAACTAAAGCCTCATAATAGGTTTCATATATATTTCATTTTTATGTCTGTTTCAGCTAAGAAAACACGTTGCCATTCTGCAACTAAGCTAGTGACTCCAGTTGCATGCCCTTTCACTCTTCTCAAGACATGTGGTGTACAAGGGGATGTGACACTGAATGACATCAATCAGCACATTCTGATGCCGCATTCGAGGCTTACAGATCAACATAATGACACTACATCATAGTCTGTATCTTCACCAGCATTCTCAGAAAAAGCTATAGTTTCTCTTACAAAGAGTTTTTTTTTCCATATACGTTATTTTCCGTCGGTCTTCGGACGCTTTCTATCAACTCTGTAGGACGTCAAAATAGCGATGGAAAGAGACACACGTCGGAAGTGCGTCAGAAAATCACATACGTCGGAAGAGTGACATTATTTTGAAAACATGATAAACATCAGAAGACTGACAATTATGAATCGTCAGAAGACTAACAGTTATGGATCGTTATGGAACGTTGGAAGACCAACAGTTATGGAGCGTCGGAAGATTGACGGTTTAACTAATGTCGGAATAGCGACGATTTTGATAACGTCGGTAGACCGATGGTTTTGCTAACGTTGGAATAGCGATGCCTTTGATGACGTTAGAATAACGACGCTTTGGATAACGTCAGAAGAGAGAAGGATGTCTGGAATCGTCGGAAAATGTGTCGCTCTTCTGACACTTTATTGAAGTGTCGGAATTGCGACGTAATGGCTAACCACATTTTTCTCCGCTTCAAAGTGTTGGTCTTGGGAAGCCTACGTGTCGGAATAGTGATGATTTGGCCGTTGAAATTGGGCCAAATGTGCTAGTGTGTTATGTTGTGATTCAAATTTTTAGTTGTGCTTTCCAGTTATTCTCCTACGCAGTATATGCTTTGTTAGATTATATCAAAAGTTATTCTTATTGTATTTTTGTGATGTATATTGAACATATTATTTCTAGCAAATTTTGATCTTCCAAGATTTTATGTTCCTTTGGTGTATCTTTTCACCTTTAGGGGAAATCGCTAGTTTAAAGTCTAATTCTTTAAAGGGTGCTAGCTCAATGGAAGAGCACTTTCTTTACAAGCAGGAGGTTGGTGGTTCGATTCCATCGTGCCCTGGTATTCATAGGGAATGACGACGATCAGTTTTTGGTGACGGATGCTCTTTTGACCATCACCAATGAGTTTATGGTGACATTTTTCGACTCTCGCAAAAGTATGAAATGGTGATGGTCAATGAATGCCACCATATATACGCATCAATAGTGACGACCATTAAAGGCCCGTCACCATAAATCTTTGTTGTTGATATGAATTGGTGAGGGTCACTGTTTATCATTATAGTAATTATTCGTGACGGACCTTGATGTCACTAATGAGTTTATGGTGACGGTCAATGAACATCGTCATATATATGCACCAATAGTGACAGCCTTGAAAGGTCCATCACAAAAAAACTTTGTTGTTCATATGAAATGGTGACGGTCACTATCTGTCATTATAATCAATATTCATGATGGACCTTGAATGTCACGACAACACATACTTTCAGCGACGCCACCTTTGGTGACGTTCAATTTTTTGGTGATGGAGGCTATTGTCCGTCACCATTGCTCATATGAAATGGTGACGGTCACTATCTGTCACTATAAATCATTATTGGTGACGGACCTTGAATGTCACCACAACACCTGTACTTTCGGCGATGCCACCTTTGGTGACGTTCAATTTTTGGTGACGAAGGCTCTTTTAACCCTCACTAATGAGCTTATGGTGACCATTTTCGCCCCTCACCAATGTCCTTTTTTCTTGTAGTGTATGTACCTTACCTGCGTGATGAAAAGGCCAAGGTGCAACATTTTTTGAGTAGTTTTCCAGTTCATATGAAAGAAATAATTGAGTTTGTGAATCCGAAAGCCATGGATGAAGTGATTAGGAAAGCATGAATGTGATATCAGCAGTCCAAGGCGAAGGGAGAAGCTGGGAAAAGTTGGCCACCTTGAAAAGGGCATAAAAGTTTTACCAATAATAGAAATAATTAATCAAGAAATTTCAAGAATATTGCAAGAGATTCACTCAGTAAACATAATGGAAAAACCCAAACCAAATCCAAGTGGACTCGAGAGGAAAGGCCTAATGAAGCTTCTAGTAGACCCGATATTAGGCAACCCCAGAAACCTCTGTTGCAATGTTGGGGATGTGGAGAAGCACATTACTTCAAAAAATTCCCACATCGAGGGACGAATGAGGTGGCATAAAATCTGCAAGAAGCGTCAACAGTGGGGATGTAGCTCGAAACATACCGAGAATCAACGCAGCATTGGAGGATTGACAAGAAGATTACCAGCCAACAACGATAGAATTAGAAGGTAAGATTCAAACCCGAGCCATTTCTATTTTAGTTGATCTTGGTGCCAGCTTGAGCTACATACACCCTCGTGCAGTTGAAACAAGTAAGTTGTAGGACATAAATTTAAAAATCCATGGCTGGATCAGCTAGCTACAGGGACTAGAAGACGGGTTCATACTAAGGTACCCAATCGTGAATTGAGTATTGGGGATCATTACATAACTATGGAACTCAATGTTCTACCACTAGGATCTTATGATATTTGATTAGGGATGGATTGGCTAGAGAGACATTGGTCCTTAGTGGACTGTAAGAATAAGGTCATACTTTTTAAGTCAAATGATGGAACATGGCAGGAACTGAAGGGAATCAAAAATCCTTTGCAGTTGCAACCCATTACTACATCCCAGCTACGTAAATGTATAAGGAAGGGTTGCCAGCTTTATGCAATTCAAGTTGGATTCACCAACACAAAAGATAAGACTACTATGTTGGAAAATATTCCTATTGTACAAGAATTCCAAGATGTTTTCCCTGAGGAGATTCTAGGGTTGCCACCAAAAAGAGACATAGATTTTACTATTAAATTAATACCTGGGGTAGCACCTGTGTCTCAGACTCCATACATAATGAGTTTACTGGAGTTAACAGAGTTAAAGATGCAATTACAGGAATTGATGGATAAAGCCTATATTCGGCCCAGTGTGTCCCCATGGGGAGCGCCGGTGTTGTTCATAAGGAAGAAGAATAGTACTATGCATATGTGCATGGATTATCGTCAGCTCAACAAGCTAATTGTTAAAAACAAGTACCCTCTACCGCGCATCGTTGATTTTTTTGACCAAGTCAAAGAAGCTACAATATTCACCAAAATTGACTTAAGGTGAGGCTACCATCAGATCCATAGCAAGGATGAAGATATAAGCAAGACTTCTTTTCATACTAGGTATGGACATTATGAGTTTGTGGTGTTACTGTTTGGGTTAACCTATGCACCAACAACATTTATGAGTTTAATGCATGGAATCTTTCACCCGTATTTGGATAAATTCATGTTAATTTTCATTGCTGATATACTAATTTAATCCAAGAATGTGGAGGAGCACAAGGAACACCTGCGCATCGTGGTAAAAATTCTAATAGAGCATCAAATCGATGCCAAGTTTAGTAAACGTGATTTCTTTAAGGAGCATATCCAATACTTGGGGCGTGTGATTTTAGCTGAAGGGATAGTTGTGGACCAGGAAAAGATAAAGACAATTATGGAATGGAGGATTCCAAAGAATGTAGTAGACATACGCTCGTTTATGGGTTTGGATGGTTACTACCGACGATTCATCAACGGTTTCTCTAAAATAGCTTATCCTATTACCTCTTTACAAAGGAAAGGACAGGTTTTTAAGTGGACACAAGAGTGTCAGAACAATTTCGCGCTATTGAAAGAGCTGTTAACTACTACTCTTGTCCTGAAGGTTGTAGATCCAAGTAAAGAATTTGAAGTATGTACTAATGCATGCAAGGAGGGTGTACGAGTAGTGTTGACTCAAGAGGGAAGAGCCGTAGCTTATCAGTCTATGAAGTTGAAGGATCATGAGCAGAGATAATCAACATATGATTTGGAGCTAACTGCAGCTGTGCATGCCTTGCAGATACAAAGGCATTATCTGCTGGGAAAAATATTCGCGTTGAGAAACGATCATGGTAGCCTAACCAACTACTTTAAGCAGGCTTATTTGAATGCCCACCAAGCCAGATGGAATGTGTTTCTTAGTGAATTTGATTTTGATATTTAGCATGTGAAAGGAAAAGAGAACAAGGTGGTAGATGCCTTAAGCAGAAAAATGCATGGCATATATGAAGTTTATTTCAACCAGATTGGATTTAATTTTCAAAATTAGATTATGGAGGCAGCAAAGGAGGACCCAGAATATCAGGCCTTTTGGCAGCAAGTAAAAGAGGATGAAAAACTGGGGAAGTGGTCCGAGTATGAACTCAATGAGAAGCAACTTCTAGTTTTTCAGAAGTGAATATATATTCCCAATCAAAATAGTCCAAAAAGGAGTATTTTGGATGAGTATCACAGGAGAACATATGCCAGGAATCCAGGATACGAAAATATGTTAACAGTAATTAGAAACGACTACACTTGGTCGGCAATGTGAAGGGACATAGCAGAATATTTGACCAAGTGCCTAGAGTGTCAGCAAATTAAGGTTGAACATCAGCATCCTGCGGGATTGATTCAACCAATTCGAGTGCCTGAATGGAAGTGGGAAGTCATTTCCCTTGACTTTATCACTGGACTACCTAGGAATAAAAATCATAATGATTTGATTATGGTGGTAGTGGGTAGACTCAGAAAAGTGGCACACTTTATCCCTATTCAATCTACTGTGCAAATTGCTGACATTTTTATGAAGGATATTTTCATATTGTATGGTATACCTTGAGCAGTGATTTCAGACCATGATATAAAGTTTACATCAACGTTTTGAAGATGGTATTTAGTGGACTGGGAACCCAAATAAAATTTAGTACTGCCTACCACCCACAAATGGATGGGAAAACAGAAAGGGTAAATCAAGTTTTAGAAGACACGTTGCTCATGTATGTAATGCAACAACCAATGAAATGGTAGGGGTACTTACATTTGGTGGAGTTTGCATACAATAACAGATATCGAGAATCTCTTAAGATGAGCCCTTTCGAAGCATTGTATGGGAGATAGTGTCAGACTCCTATAAACTGGAGTAGCCCAGTAAATAAAATGATGCTCGGACCAGATATTTTGGAAGAGATGGAGCGGGAAGTCAAGAAAATTAGATAGAACTTGAAGGCGACATAGGACCAGAAAAAGGTCTACACAGACAGAAAAACAACCTTTTGGAAATTTGTAGTGGGGGACCATGTGTATGTGAGAATTAAGCCAAAGAAAAACACTTTACAATGGAATTCTTGTGCCAAATTGGCTCCCCACTACTGCGGACCCTTCAAAGTCTTACAGAGGATAGGGTCGGTGGCCTATCGATTGGCTTTAGCAAGCCATATATTAGTGCACAATGTATTTCATGTGTCTTTATTGAAGCATTATGTACACGATTCCGAGCACATCATACATTGGCAGGGTATACATGTAAGTCAACATAGACCTACGATTTGCATATATTAATTTCCGATTTGAACTAATTCAAAATCTTGTTGCTTGCAGGTAGAACCAGACGACGAGTTCCTGGTAGAGTCACATCATATCCTAGATCGGAGAGAAATAATGCTCTAGAAGCGAGTCATCCCCCAAGTTAAAGTGCAGTGGAAGCACTTTGCCCCATAGGAGTCTACTTGGGAAGACGAAAATGTTATGTATGAGGCTTATTCGAAGATGTTCTCAAAAAACGAGTAACACCAAGGATGGTGTTTATCTCAGCGGGGAAAGTTGTAACCTATTGTTTTATTCTTTTACTATTTACTTATTGTTACATGATTTTTTATGACACACATTTAGAATGGGTAACAAATGATGAATTCGTTAGTGACATTTATACATGAATTGTATTTAAAATATTTATTTAAATGATTATTTTGCCTAAGTAAAAGGTAGAAGTAATTGTGTGGTAAAACATTCTAAGAAACCCAAGAAGAGGTTGAGACAGTTCTGATAGTTACCTTCCCAAAAAAAATTTAAGGAAAATTCCTAGGAGGGAATGGGGTTCTGTGCAGAGTAGGTAGAGGGTTAAGCAACTAATGCTTGTACTGAGTTGTCCAGAGTTGGTGGGAGTACCAGTAGAACTCAGGAAATTACCCTAAAGAAGTAAGACTGGATTTTCAAATCCTGAGGTCAAACTTCCTGTCTCAGAAAATTACCTCAGACCTACTGAGGAGAAAGGGGGGAGCAGAGCATGTAATTGCCTCACTCAAGGTTGGGCGGACTGAAAGTTACTCACAAAACCTGTTACTCTAAAGTAGCTACAAAAGTGCACCTGAATTTATTGTTCAATGTTTTGCATTTAATGTTGCAATTTATGGTTATGAGAAGAAATGCGAATTTATATCTACTGAGTTTTTATACACCATGAATAGAGCAACATATTAACTAAATATTTCATTTTGGAAGATAGCTGGAAATACATGATGTAAATATTCTTGAAAGGAAAGCTACAGTAGGAATAATGTACTCTTTCACTCTCTGTTGAATTAAAAGTAATGAAATGTTACCGTAGTAAATACTGTAAATATATGTGCTACTGTAGAAATTTATGAATAATACTTGATACTATAGAAATTTATGAATAATACATGATACTGTAGTAAATTATGAAATTCCTGCTACTGTAATGATTTGTAAATATAAACATTACTATTTTGATATGAGAAAATACATTACTATATTAACTAAGAAAATACATGCTACTGTTTGGTACTACGTATAAGTCGAGATAGGGCATTGTTCAAAGCTATTGAAGAACTACTTAAATTATACAATTAGTACAAAATACATGCAAGGTAAGGGGAGAACCGACTGGTTGCGAGTTTAGAACCAGAACCCAATAACAGAATCATGGTTCCGGTCCTGATAGAAACTTTGCCAGATAGTGGGAAAACATTGCGAGTCCAACTAGAAAGAATTAAGCATATTAAATTCTAAACAAAATGCTCCATTCAGAAAGAATTAAACCCTCATAACATAGTTCTGGGAAAATCGTAAACAAGTCTGTTTATATGAATTGGAATGGGAAAGAACTCGAAGGTAGTCATAATCAAAACTTAAAACCCTCATTAAATAAAAATAATCTTAGAACTGGGTCAGAAACACTCGGAAGCCGGAATAATCCATGCCTGCAAGATAACCAGAGGAACAAAGAAATATTACTGTATGTGGAGGATAGACAGAGTGTTGATAAGGACGAGAGCAGTACTTACCCCAAAGAAGGCGAGAGGAAGCTGCTAGAAATTTTGCATACCGAAGGAGTCTCGAGACCGTACTAAGCCGAGCTTTGTCAGCTTCTAGCCAAAAAACAATGCAAAGTTACATAAACGAAAAACCCAGAAAATCTCATTGTATGTTCAAACTTAAAAACATGTGCAAGATAATGCGGAAAAAAAAGAATAAATTTGTAAACATTAGCGCAAAGCTAAGATTATGGAATTTTTCTGGAGAAAAAACGGTGTCTGGTTCTAGCCATGGGAGTAGGCATGGAGCCAAACGCCGAGTTGGAAGGCGAAAAAGCTCGCAAAGTCACGGGTTGATTTTTAAAGCTAGAAAAATGATGCCAAAGTATTTCACTGTTCATCTTCCTCACTGTCCACCCAAGAAAGAAGGAGAATGGACAGAGAATCTAAAACTCACAATTCTTTAACGCCGGTGGAGATCTCATGGCAGAGGAATGGCCAGAGAAAATCTAAAGGGTCTTCAGGTTGCAGAGCCGAGCTCACCACCCAGCGGCAACAACAATGGAGCAATGGTGGGGGTTGTTGGTGGGTAGTTACCCTAACCCACCTCGTCTGTTCGGATTACCGTTGATGGTGAGAAATGCTAATCAAACAGATGTGAGGGAGCCAGACGGCTACGACAAGTGGAGGACATAGCACAACCTTCAATGCGTGATTTCTAATCGCTAGTGTAATGAATTCGACAGGACAAATAAATAAATAAAACATTGAGTATGCCAAATAAATGTTAAGTGCATGGTACAGGTTAACCCTTAGGACTCTATATAACTTTTTATATGAACAAGCGATCACATGTTAAGACTAAGTAAGTATCCCCGTAAATTAAAACCTGTACAATCCTGACAGACTCTCCGATGCGGTGTCAAGGTGCCAAACCATGGTAAACTGGTATAGTGTAAACATATCATATCCAACATACATGAACCATAGACTAATATAGTTTGAATATCTTGTAAACCTGTACAATCCTGACAGACTCTCCGACGCGGTGTCAAGGTGCCAAACTATGGTATACTGGTATAGTGTAAACAGATCAAATCCAACATACATGAACCATAAACTAAGATAGTTCGAATATTTTGTAAATAATTATTGAGCGAATAAAGTAATGGTTTAATAAATATATTCCAGATCGTGTATAGCTACATGTATAATATATAGCTACACGTAAACAATATAAAAGTTTTTTTTTATATATGGTAAATGTAAATAAGTAAGGAGATAGTCGTGACAGTTCCCACCATAAGAGAGAAAGTTTAAAGAATTCGACAGTGGGTGGCCCCATTAACCAAAGAGAGGGTTAAAATTCTGTAAATATACCTGTAATAGGAAAGAACTAAGAGAAACAAAATTGGAAGAAACCCTAGGGAGGGAAATGTACTTAATGTGAGAAAAACATTAAGGAAAAAAAAAATTGATGCCAGGAACACATGTTGAAATGGAGCGGGGACGTATCTCTATGAATGAAAATAAAGGAAGAAGAAATTACCTCGATTCATTTCTCCCCTTTTTCCTTACTAAAATGACTCCTAGTGTACACTGGAACCGAATATGTAGTCGAGCATCTAGGTGAGAAAAACCATTGATTTTATGAAGAATTTATAATATCACTTCTTCACTTTTGTTAAAAAAGACTAAGTTACTGGGTCATGAATACTAACCTTACCTCTGCATAGAATTCCCTCCAGAAGAAACTGAATGGATTCAAAACTACAAGTGTAAGTACCCTAAACCGAATTCTGCTACAAGTCTACCTGTGCTAAACCCTAACCTAATCAGAGACAGAGCATTGCTTTCAGTAAGACACAATGCCATGGAACCCTTGATAATCCCAGGAGGAGTTACCCTAACAGAAGGGATTAATGTGGAATTGTAGGTCTAGGAGTGGACAAATGTAAGATCCAGACCGTAACCCCAAAAAAATAAAATTAATATAGCCCTCGAATTTCCTAATCAACATTCCCCAAAGATTCCAAAAAGTTGGCACGAAGGATTTGGAAAAAACAACTTACTAAAAAAATATAAACATGTTAGCCTCCATGCACAAGAGTTACTAAGGATATTCTCCTATAAATATCCCACAAAAGGAATCAATAGAACCATGTATAATCATAGGACTCAAACTACAAGTTTAAACCATTTTCATGTAGTGTAATGATGAGGCAAAGTACTTTACTTTCTCAAACAAGAGGTATATTTATATAAATGAAAAACATAATTTTTTCAAAGTGAAACAAAAAAAATAAGCGTTGAGATCAAGAATTAACCTTTATCAATAGAACTATGGTAACCTTTATCAATAATAAAACTATGGTACAGATATAAACCTTGCTAGAAGGATGAAATATAAATATGGATACAAGGATGAAATATAAACATGGGTACAATGGCCTAAGGGAAATAAAGGATGGTATTATATACCAAACAAAAATTAAATATGTTAGCCTCTGGGAACATTAATACCATCCTTAAATAGTTACCGATGGTATTCTCTTGTGAATATCCCCACAAATAATCAACAAAAACCATGTTTAACAAGATCTGCATTGCAGATGGCATACCTGCCCAAATTATTTTTTAATGATTTTTATATTTTTCAAAGTACGATGCTGAAATCGTAAGAGGATAAATTTTTTTGTATTTCTTAGAGTAAAATGTTAAAATCGTAAGAGTAATTTTTAAAAAAGAGACGGAAACTAAATCGTAATTTTTTTTTGTTGGGTTAAAGAGGAGAGTTTCTAGTATTTGTATTATATGCTGGCATTTGTATTGTATTATATAAAACAAGTACATATATCATATGAAGTTGTATTATATAAATTGTATTATATAAAAAGCTTTACATATAAATATAAAGCTAAAATATCACAATTATAAAGCTAAAATATAAATGTAAATGTGATTTTGGAAGCATTTCTATTTTTGGAATGAACTGAAGTTTTATATCCTCGCTTTATGGAGAAACTTATATTTTTTTTTAAATGAAAGTTTAATGATGTAAAAATTGAAAGTGATATGGTCACACAAAAACATGGTTTTTTATGTTTTTTTTTGAAAAACAGAAAGAATCCGAAACTAGTTTCTGTTTATGTATTTTTTTTAACGAAAAACAGGAAGAATCTAAAACTATATAGTCACTCAATTGAATAGGATATAGAAAACTATATAGTCACTGGACTGGATATGATTTTGTTTTTTGGATGTAAAAACATAAACATGCATGTTTATGTTTTTTTTTTATGAAAAATAAGAAGAATCTTTGATGGAAAATAGGAAGAATTGAACTGAAGTTTTATATCTTTTTCTGGAGTAGTTTTATTTTTTTAAATGAAGATTTAATGATGTAAAAACATAACATGCATGATTATGTTTTTTTTATGAAAAATAGGAAGAACCCAAAACTAGTTTCTGTTTATGCAAAGAGGAAGAATCCAAAACTATATAGTCACTGAATTTAATAGGATTTTGTTTTTTTGGATGGAAAATAGGAAGAATTTATAAATGTATAGTCTCTAGGATTCGATCTATCAAAATGTAATATATATATATATATATATATATATATATATATATATATATATATATATATATATATATATATATATATATATATATATATATATATATATATATATATAAAGTATTTTTCTTCTAAAAAAACACTAAAATAGAAAAAAGAGATGTAACTAAATTTTAAGAGATGTAATTTTTTGGAGAAGAGATGTCAGTTCTTACAAGGATAAATTTTGTATTTCTTACTAGGATAATGTTGAAATCTTAATATTATGTGAAATCTTAAGAGGAGTAATTTTTAAAAAAGAGATGTAAAAAAAAACAAAAAAACAAAATCTTAAAAGGAGTAATTTAAAAAAAACAAAATCTTAGAAGGAGTAATTTAAAAAAAGGAGATGTATGTCTAATGATGAGAGAGAATAAACTAATTTTCATCAAATTTGTCTTTTAATTTCTTAGACGTAATTGTACAACAAGATGTGCCTTTTTTCCTTGGAAAAATCAAACTCGCCTTCAAATTTATTAGATGCAATTGTACAATGAGATGTGACTCTGTTCCTTGGAAAGGAAAAAATATTTGTGCAAAAACCTAAAATTCAAGGTTAACTGAATTAAAAATTCATCCCTTTCCAGCCCGTCATGATTTTATGTTCACCGTATCAAAATATTTGAATCCAGGTTAACTCAACGCTGGAAATGTTAACTCAACGTTGGCTCCTCTCACTTTAGTGCTTGTGCTGCCATCACATTTCACATCACACATCAGTCCCTGAACTTTATTTTTTCCAAAAGAAAAAAATGACTTTCATTAGTTAAAACGACAACGGTTATATAGTCACTACATATGTTCTAGAAGACCCAAATATAATCACGTAAGAGAAACCACTTAAGAGAGATGAAAAAACACATGGAGATAACACCAGAGTCTAGAACAAGGGAGGAAAATAACAGTCCCCTTCATATAGAAAATGACCAATACAAAAAGATAGAATGTCTCTAAACTTCTTGTTCATTCTGAAATACACGATATAATATTTTCAACTACTTGTTCATAATGAAAGACATACATAAAATAAGATGGTTGTTGTGTTATTGGAGAACCGAATCTGGGAATTGAGGTTATCACTAATTTAATTATAAAAAGTTCAAACTCAACATTGATTTTTGAAATCTGGAACATATTTGAATCCCTATGAAATATTGACATTATAGCGTATCGAACTACTTTGTCACTTCAAAGATCCCTATGAATGATTGACATTATAACACACCCATTGCATTAAATGATTGGCACATGGGCATCCAGGCAGAGCACCATTGATCCGACATCCATGTAGAGCATCGTTGAGATAGGTGGACATCTATGAAGAACACAATTGGCTCGAACATAATGAAGGAGAGAATAAGGATTCAAATATTTTGTGCGATAGTCGTTGTATCACCCTCTTGAGTCTTTTTCATCATAGGAAGGCTATGATAGCTGTGGCCAAAACCTTGATTTCTTTCTATTCAACCAACATCAAAACAAAGTGAACAAGGTCCTGAATGAGATTCTTATCCAAACTCTTAGGCTCTTTATCCTAGCGATCCAAGGACAGGAAGAACTACTCATGCTAGGATGAAAAAAACTAGAATATAATTATAAAGAAAGGTTTGAAAAAGAATTTCATTATATGATAAGCAAGAAATTATAAATAGAGGTTGGAAAAAATGAAAGTGATAGAAAGTGATTTTCAAGAGAGGTTGGGAAAAAGGAAATGGACAGAAAGGCAGAAGCAAATGCATAGAAGGCATAGGAATCATCTAGCAGATGAAGAAAGCCTTAGACCTGAAGGAGAGGATAAGGCATAAACTAAAACAAAACCTTGAAGGAGAGGTTGAGACATAAACCAAAATAGGCTCTTGAGAAAACAATGGTATTCATACTAGGCACCTGCATATTTAACACCTTTTTACCTTATGGAAATAACGGAAGGAAAATTTGAGGAAAGAATGGAAGGAAAATTTGAGCAAGAAGAAATGAAGGAAAATTTGAGCAAGAAAACCCATCCCTTGTTTGTTTTCCATGATGAATATCAAACTATTGCATCTTCAATTCCGTCAACAAATAAGTTACTCTCTGCCATCGATTTATCAGCTAGAATTGTTAAGAAGAATGGTTGTTTCATCTCAACAAATAAGGTATTCCATGCTATTGATTTTCGAGTTGCAATTCTTGTTTCATAATATATTGAAACTGCAATTCTCATTCAAGAGAATTAACATTTCTAGCTTTGCACCTCTACTACTGTTGTGAAAACAACTCCAAAAATAGAAGAAAAGAGATATCAACGCCTTGGAAATAAGCCACTTCAAGGGGGAAACCTCCAATACATTACATGAATGAACAATTATTGGATGATACAAATGAAAAAACCTCCTTTCTATATATAGGAGTCTATGGGGCCACAATGTAATCCTAGTGGGGCCACAATGTAATCCTAGTTGACCTAACAATAATAATGTAAGGGAACAATAATAACAATATGGGGTTTATAGGGGTACAACAATAACAATAATGGGGGCTACACGAACATAATAAGGGACTACACTATTAATATAGGGACTTAACATGCCCCTCTCCTTCAAACAAGTGTTGTCCTCAATGCTTGATTATTTCCTGATGCTTCTGTATAAAATTCTCATCCTCCCATGTGGAATCTTCTACAAGAAAGTTCTTCCACTTGCTGAGATACTCTAAAATTGATCGTACTTGTCGAGTTCGTTTTTCTGTGACTGCTTCAGAAATTCTTTTGATATGATGTTGATCTTTCTGCTGATTCATTAGATTCTACAACAAAGTTAGGTTATCCTTTGAGAGTTTGAGAAATTTTTGTTAATGCTCGATGTGATCTTCCACTAATTTATCATCCATATTAGCTATTATTTGATCCTTCAAACCATCCAACTTAGCCTCCATTTATGGTTTTAAACCATCTATGTCATCTTCTATTTCTCTTCGTAAGATCAAAATTTGTTGCACTTGGTACTGTAATTTTGATATCTCATACTGCAATTCTTCCTCTTCATGCGTCATAGTATAGATTTTTGAGGGCTTAATAGGTATTGAGTTATTTTCTGGAGGCATTATATAACCCAATACTGATAAAAATTATAAAATGTGCCCTTGGAATCACTTCAAACTGCTTTTTCAAACAAGTGTTATGCAATTTTAAAAACCAAATACACACCTTTTTCTTGCTTTTGAGAAGCTCGATATTGAAACTTAATTATCTATGTGATTTTAGATCCTTAATAATTGAATTTTTCCCCTGAAGTAGCCCTCTGAATCTTCTTTCGAATGCCACAGGTCTGACCAGATTTTGATTCTTGAAGATAAAGATGTGCCCAATCTCCTACGATGACCTAATTATGGACTGGTTCAGTAGAGTGAATTTGTATGACTTTCCACATGTCACTGTTTCCTCTTTCGGCTCTAAAATTGATATAAAAGAAACTACAGTCCATGTGCTTGCGGCCACTTTTCATATCATTCCAATCCGATGCTCAGAGAGAGAGATATGAATATTTTCCCATGATAACCTCTTTGAGATGAAATTCGAGATCCTGAAAAAGACATAACTTCCACAGATCATATCTCCGAAAATATTTTGAACCAAGCTCTGAAATTTTGTGACAACGTTCCTCAAGATTTTGGCTTCGCTCTCTAAAAATTTCAGCTTCTGAAACTTCATAGAAAAAACGTTATAGCGCAAATTCCGTGATGATCTGTTTAGGTTAAATTTAGGAGCCTGCAAAAAGCCCTAACCTCCACAGATCATATCTCTGAAAATATTTCGAGCCAAGATCTTAAAGTTTGCAACGATATTCCTTTAGATTTCGGTTTCGTACTCTAAAATTTCAGCTTCTCAACCTTTGTAGAAAAAAAGTTATAGTAAAAATTCCACGATGGCTGGTTTGGAGTAGCGAAAACCCTAGAATACAAAGCTTTGATACCAAATTTTGTGAAACTAGGTCCAAAAATATAAGAAACGAGATATCAACGCCTTAGAAATAAGCCACTTCAAGGGGGAAACCGCTAATACATTACATGAATGAAAAATTCTTGGATGATACAAATGGAAAAACCTCCTTTCTATATATAGGAGTCCATGGGGCCACAATGTAATCCTAGTGGGGCCATAATGTAATCCTAGCCGAGCTAACAATAATAATGTAAGGGTACAATAATAACAATATGGGGTTTACAGGGGTACAACAATAACAATAAGGGGGGCTACATTAACGTAATAAGGAACTACACTATTAATATATGGACTTAATAACTACTACTCTTGCTTAGAGTAGACTAAGCCTGAAGATTTTGTGGTAAATATGCTTCATAGCTTGGGGAGATGCAGGATGAGGCAACGATCTACAACAACGAGCCAAGGTAGTACCAAAAAAACTGAAATGTGGAAGAGGAAGTTAAAGGGTAAAGCTTCTCTTAAAAAAGTACAAGCTTATAAAGCCTATTTGACTAGAGAAAGTCCTTTGAAGGGTTATGAGAGGATGATACACATCAACATAACACATGGTTTCTTAAGGCAAAAAGAGGAAACATCTAATAATGGAGAGTTACATTACAAGTGCTCAAGCCGTAGTGGGATAAGTACGCTACCAAAGTGCCTTCTCATTGACCAATGTGTGATAAATCAAAATCAGCAGGGGCAACATACAATTGAAAGTGGCTCCCACCATGTGTTCCAAGAACTAATGCTACGAGAAACATAAGTTGCTTTTTTATCACCAAACGACTAATATGGCATATAAACAATGTAATATGTTGGTGTTTAGTGCATACCAGATGTCATTTATGTCGAACATTTTTCTTGGAATCGACATCAAACAAGATGCGATCTCCATGCTCCACGCTCCATGAAGCTTGAAGGATAATGCAGGTGAACCCAAAATACCACAAAGCACATTAGGTGCGAGAGGGTGAAATGAAGTTGCTATGAAAGGAGGAGCTCAGGAAGCGAACTTGACCGAAGACTATGTAAAATATTTTCTTAATAATTAATCGATAAGACAATGGATGGAGGACCTAGTTCAACAATCATATAGTCAGTCATATAGCTACCATAAATTTTGGCTTCACTGTATCTGAGTGCACTTAAAGATCGAGAACCAAAGCTGGAGAAAAACTAACAGAGAACAAGATCAGGGAAAAAACTAACAAAGAAATAAAGGGAGTGGCTTGAGACCAAAAGTGAAGACAGAGCAAAGAATTGTAGCTTTTAGTAGTTGTGGGACGTTGAAAAATGGCCAACATGCCAGCCTGAAAGATGGCTAACATGCCATGGGTGGGGTGTACATGACACCGTTCAACTGGCTCAAAATAAAACTTAGGATAACATATGATACTTCGAGGGTAGCGTGACTCCTAAATTTATCAAACTTGTATAATTTTGGAAAGTTAAAACATTGTTGAGGGTAATTAAAACTAAGCCTGCAATAAGAGGCCCATTTGCTTTCCCAATCAACAAAAAGGAAAACTTTGGCTAAACTTTACCATCCCTTCTTCATTTCCTAGCGGCATGGAAAACTTTGGTTAAATGACTGATATAAAAACAATTCAATACAATTAATATGCAATCAACCGCTTAGTGATCACTAGGTAAACTATAATAATATGACACACCTACAAGTTTAAACTATTTTTATATAGTGTAATGCTGAGATAGAGTACTTTACCTGCTCAAACTAGAGGTTTATTTATATAAATGCAAAAAATAAATTGTTCAAAATAGAACCAAAATAAAAAACACTACATACCAAGAATTAACCTTTATCAATAAAACTATGATACATATATCAACCTTGATAAAAGCAGGAAATACAAATATGGGTACAATAACTTAAGAATAATAAAATATGGAATTACATTTGGCAAAAAGAACTATAGTCTTCCTTTATGAATAATGAACAAGGTTGTTGAAAAACAAAAAGAACATGCAACAACATGAGTTGGGCGTTCACCCTAGCCGACTCCAAGCCCCTGCGATTCTGATCACACCTGTAAAAAGATCGAATGGCCACCTCGGAGCTGGATCCGGGGCCGCCCTCTCTGCCAGCAGTAGCTGCTACTTCAAACAGCCAGCAAAAATATGATGATACAATTATTTTCGCTTCTCTCATAGGATCTCTTGGACCCCAACGAACCAGACCAGCAACCTCCAAGTTTCTTAAAAAGCTGGAATCCATTCCAGAAATCGCCTTACCTCCATCGGTGCCAAGGAAAGCTACAATCACTCTAGCAGAGAAAGGCCTCGTGGGCCAGTTCACAGGATTATGGCCATCCCCAAAAATAATGCAGAAATGGGTTGACAGGAACTGGATCCAGGTTATTCAAAGGAAAATCGCCATAAGGTTTTGTGGCCAGGGATATTGCACCTTTCATTTTGAGACCAAAAGTGATCGAGATGTTATATTTTGAAGTGGGCCTTACATTATGGATACAAGAGGCTTGTATCTAAACCAATGGACTCCGGACTTTGATCCAGAACTAGATGTACCCAATGCAGTACCAGTATGGGTAAGATTGTTGCACCTCCATTTACACTGCTGGAGCGATGAGTCGGTTTGAGCTATAGGAAATGGAGTGGGCAAATACATAGATAGAAGTGAACCCAAAGACAACATGCAGGCATGCACAAGAATCTGTGTGGAGGTGGATCTAGGAAAGGGCCTCTCGGAAGCGGTCAAAATCAAGGTGGACAACTGGATCCACATACAACAGCTAGACTACGAACAAATCCCATTCAAGTGTAAGGTATGTCACGAATACGGTCATTTAGCCGATAGATGTAGTAAAAGTGAAGAACCCGAAAAAAACATTGAAGAAACATTAGATCCGAAATGGGAACAAGTAAAAAAGAAAAAAGTTGCATCTAAACCTGCCTCTAGATCACATCCCCCTCCTCCGCCAGGATCTACCGCCCCCTCCCAAACAACCTCCCTTGTTGGGACACAAACTTTTGATATCCTCACTTCAACCCTTATCCCTACCAATCTGATCACCACCTCCTCCCCCAATCACCTCTCATCTCCCATACCCACCCCTCCTGGCTCCCCTCTTTAGGTGGACAAGACATTAACCAAAATTCTGGATCGAATACTAACCAGAAACCAATCAAAAGAAACCCCTCAAAACATTGAGAATATCAAAAAAGTGGGAAGGAGATCAAATAAAGAAATAAGAGATGAAGAAGCAGTCAAAGACATTTCATTGGGAACACAACAGGGACTGGACAATTTCCTCAAAAAAGGACCAAAGAATAAAAACAAAGTACAACATGAAAACAATGGACGGGGTCCTACAACAACCCAAAACAACAAATAATGATGGATGTCTCTTGGAATTGTAGAGGGTTGGGTCATCCCTCCAAAACAAATTTTTTAAAAGACCTGATAAAAAGTGAAAAACCTGACCTCCTCTTAATTCAAGAGACAAATTTAAGTGCAATATTAGCTACGAGAGCTTCAAGAGGGATAAGCACAATATGGGAAAAAAGGAAATGGAAACTGCAACAACATACAAGGAAAGACCATTAGATAAACACTAAACTAGAGAATGTTGAAACTGGCAAGACAACAAGCATCTATAACATATACTCTCCCAACCATTATAAGGATAAGGAAATATGCTGGGAAACTCTAAAAGAGAGAATTTGGAATGAAAGAGAAGATAACCTTCTAGTAGGGAGAGATATAAATTTAATTCTCAAAGCTGAAGAAAAGAGAGGAGGGAACTTCTTGTCGAACCAAAATAGAGAAATTCTTGAAGAGATAATGGAACAAATCAATCTACTTGATATTCCTCCCAAAAATGGGAAATACACCTGGGATAATAGAAGAATAGGCAGGGCAAACATTAAGGAAAGACTAGACAGGATCCTTATCCGAGATAAGATGATCCTCAACTATAGCAGAGCTACTTCAAGAATCATTCCATCAGCATTTTCTTACCATAAACCTGTTTTGATGGAGCTGGGCTTGGCAGAAAAATATGGGCCACTGCCATTCAGATATAATCAGCTTTGGGGTAGCAGTGAAGAAGCTCAGAAAGAGGTGGAAAAAGTTTGGGAGAAAAACATCAGCAGTTCCCCAACTTATATTTGGGAAACAAAAATAAAAGCCACAAAAATAAGTTTGAAAAATTGGGCAAAAACCAAATACAAAGAACCATACAGTGAAAAAGAGCACCTCAAAAAAGAGCTAAAATAGATCCAAGAGGAATTGGAAAACAACGAGAGCACCACAGGAAAAAAGCAAGAGAGAAAGAAGTTCAATGGAAAATCTATAGAAACAACAGGAAAGAGGAAGAGACGTGGAGACTCAAATCTAGACAGTTATGGATGTAAGATGGTGACAAGAATACAACATTTTTACATAACTTGGCAAAAACCAGAACAATAAAGAACAACATTGAAACGATTACAGGAGGAGAAGGGAAAGAGTTAAAAGGGCAAGAGGAAATAAAAAATGAGGCCTACAACCACTTCAGAAACCTGCTCACAACACTAATCAGTCAAGCAAATCCTGAAGAATTCCTGAGACATGTCCCAGAAATTATTGATAACAACAGAAACATCTCACTTACTAAGGAAGTGATGGAAGAAGAAGTAAAGGAAGCGGTTTGGAATATGCAACCGGATAAAGCTCCGGGACCAGATGGTTTTCCTATAGCTTTCTATAGAACCTTTTGGAAAATTATTAAAAAGGATCTGTTGAAAATGGTCAGATATGTAATGAGAAAAAGAAAGATTGGAGGATACACAAATTCAACCTTCTTGGCCTTAATTCCAAAAGATCCCCATCCTTCTACTCTAAACCGCTTCAGGCCCATATCCCTCTGCAACAAATCCTACAAAATCATATCCAAAATTATAGCTAGCAGGATGAAACCCCTTCTTCCCAACCTTATCACTGAAAATCAAGGAGGGTTTGTCGCCAACAGACAGATAGTGGATAATATCAATTTTTTTCAAGAGGCTATTCACACCAGTCTCAATAACAACGAAAAAGGATTTGTTATAAAAATGGATATGGCAAATGCCTTTGACAGAGTCAATCTGTCCTTTCTTGCAGATGTCTTAAGAGAATTTGGCTTTTCAGAAGAATTTGTTGAACTAATCCAAGCTTGCACAATGGGCCCATGGATAGCCCTACTCATCAATGGAAGGCTGTGCAAATTCTTCCAAAGCTCAAGGGGCTTAAGACAGGGATGTCCTTTATCCCCCTTCCTCTACATCATAATGGCTGATTCTCTCAGCAGAAAGTTGGAACATTGCAGAAGAAACTCCACCCTAACAGGCCTCTCCATAAACAGAGGCACTAAAAGAATAAACTACTCTCTGTTTGCAGATGATACTCTTCTAATGGGAGGAGCATCCTGCATAGTGGCAAAAAGATTCAAATACATTTTGGACAGCTTCATGGAGGTCTCTGAAGGCTTGATCAATAACAACAAAAGATGCTTGTACAGCTGGAATGCCCCCATAAGAACCCTGCAGAAAATGTCACAAATTCTGAACATCCCCTGTCAAAACAGCTGCAATCATTTTCAATATCTGGGGCTGCCAATTAGCAAGAAAAATATGAAGAACGATATATGGAGCAAATATGTTGAAAAAAATGAAAGCAAAAATCAAGGCTTGGCAAATGATCTAGCTAAACCAATCAGGTAGAATCACATTAATAAAGTCCATTCTATCAGCTCTACCTTTATATCAATTTGCCCTTATATCGGCTCCTGCAAGCATCCACAAACAAATGGAAATAATTATCGGAAATTTCCTATGGCATGAGGGAAAGGAGAAAAAAGGAAATTCAGCCTAATTAATTGGAAACAGGTAACAAATACTTACAAATAGGGGGGCCTATCCATAAAAATTCCAGGATTGATGAACACAGCACTGGGAAGTAAAATAACTTGGAGGTTCCTAACAAGGGAAAAATTATGGTGGAAATTTGCACTAGAAGAAAAATATCTAAATGGTCCAAGGTCCACAATTCTGGAAAAGAACCCCCTGATAAGGCCCTGCACTTAGATATGGAAAGCCATCATCAATGTAACAAAACTCATCAAAGATCATATAACCATGAGACTGGGAAATGGGGAGAAAATAAACATCTGGAATGACAACATAATGGGGTGCCCACCCCTGGGGACCAATATAAGCATAAAGGACTTAAAAGAGTGGATGACAAAATAAGGCCTCCACAAGCTGAGTAACATCTCCACTGGGGAGATAAATGGAGAATGGAAGCAATGGGGCACCCCCAATCTCCCATCCGATCTAATTGATCAATGGGATAAAATAATTGTCCTATTAGTAGGAGAAGCTCCAATAGAACAAAACAAGGATGATATCCACATATGGGAACCAACAGGAGGCGATTATAAGGTCAAAACAGGATAAAAAAAACTTTATGAGAAGAAAAATAATCAAGACTGGCAATATAGGAGATCAGCATGGAAGGTATAATCCCTCCCCAAAATAAAAATTTTTATGTGGACTTTATTACATAGTAAATCATTGACTGTAGAGAACTTAAAAATAAGAGGAATAAGTGGACCATCTCAATTCCCTTTATGCAGAAAGGCAGAAGAAACAATTCAACATCTATTTCTGGAGTGCTCCTTCTCAAGAAAATGCTGGGAGGAAATGGTGATACCCATAGCAGCAAATATAAATTAAAATGTCTCGTTAAATCAATTTATAAGCAGATGGAAAACTAGGTATCCATAATCCCTCTAAAACAAGCAAACAATAAAGAAACTCTGGAACAACCTATCTTCGTCTCTCTATTGGAAATTATGGCTAGCTAGAAACAGAGCAATTTTCAAGGATACTACTCCAACAATAAATAAAGTTAAGTCAAAAGCCTGGGGACTTATATGGTGGAATTTCTCACAGTAAAAGGGGCCAAAGGAATTAGCATTAGCCAAATCCAAGAAGAAGAAAGGAATTGGATAAGCTTTGCTGCAAATAAGATCAATCAAATTCCTCAAGTGAAAAGCACAACAGGGCATCAAAATTGGAAAATGCGAAAAATCGAAGAAGAATTCCAAGTCTGGATAAAGAATCTTAACAAAGCATGCCTCTTCTTTGATGGGGCATCAAAAAAGAATCCAGGTTGGGCAGGAACTGGATGAATTGTAATACTACACAATCAGTTAATATAGACATCTTACAATTGGGGCCTTGGATAGATGACAAATAAGAAAGCAGAGGCATATGGGCTTTGGCTTCGACTTAAAATTCTAAAAGAAAAAAAAAAAACAATGAAGCCATCATTCTGGGGGACTCAGCTATCATTATTAAGGCAATAGCAACAGAATCGCTTCTGGAAAATGCAGGGCTAAATCAAATGTTGAAGAGAGCACAAAAAATATCAAGGCAGATTGGTAAAATATAATTTTTTCAATACTACGGAAGATCAACAAACTAGCAGATGAACAAGAAAAAAGAGGAGTAAATCAAAGTTCTGGACAAGCTCAGATTGGAGAAATAAATATTAAAATCCCAATCCCATAATCCATCCTTATATTCCATGATGCACAACACCCAAATAATCTCAGATCAAGATTCCAAAGAAGTTATCAAAATCCCCTTTAAAATCATAGCCATCCACAAAGCTATCATCAATATTCACTTTGAAATCACCACCAAACTACAGGAAAAAGATGAAATATTTGATAATCCATGAAAAATCTATGGAATGATTACTCTCTAGAATTCTCCATCTCATGGAATTGCGTCCCACGTGATCGCGCTGCACCTTTTCTTTCTCACCTCCCTTCATATTTCGTGTTCATCTCTGTTTTCTCATCTCACATTTTCGTCCCATACTCTCCTGAAGCAGCTCTATCCATTTGATTCATTTACCCTTCACGCTATCTATTTTTTCCCACGCCCCTTCCCTTTTCCTCCCTTGCACACCGCCTCCCTTTTCTCCTATCCCTTTATCCACATAGGCTTTTTCCTCGGATCTTCCTCCTACTTCGTGAGCGCTATACCTTTTGTAGTGATGTTGCCATCTCATGTAATTTGGGTGCCCTCCCCTTCTACGTTTTTCTCTCTAGTTTTTCACCAGAATTTTTTTTGTTCAACCATTAGTAAGTGGATTTCTTTAAAGAGGTATTTTCTAAAAAAGCACTATCTAGCTTTTAGCAAGAGGCTGCTTTCTTCTTTAAAGAGAGATTTTAAGATTAAGGAAGAAGAGAAGCCATGGGAATTAGCAAAGATAGAAGGAGCATCCAAGCAAGAAGGAGCAGCCAAGCCATACATCGAAAACAGAAGAAAGATAAATATGGATCCTATGGAGAATAGAGCACACCCATGTGCGTTCTGCAAGTCACACCGAATTGTGATTGAAAGTCTCAAAAATTAGATACTATAAGACAAAGAAAAAACTAAAGCAGAAATTGCATATATAAGATCGCAATGGAAGGCATGCAATGAAGAAATAAGGAATCTGAGGAACAATTGCAGTCATCTACAAGAGTCAATTGACATCATCAAAGAAACACTGAACAAAAAATTGGAGCAAGGATCCACTTCAATGGACCAAGCAAGCAAGCACTGTGTAAGTGAGAACACTGTCAATAAATAGGCCATCAAAGCTCTGATCATATATGTCTTCAAATTTAAGTTTCGATAGCAATATTAGTTTATAATGAAAGTGAAATGTATTGTGTTATTATTCCAGTTTGTTAAACATTATAGTACCAATGTAACTGCCTCCAGTTCTAAGAGGAGGGGATAAAAGAGGAAAACAAGTAAAACAAGCCAAGAAATAGCACCCAAGCAGAGCGTTTTCTACGCCAAAATTGAGAAATTTTGTAATGGAGAATTTTTTCTCCTCCTCCTTTATTTTTAGAAATACAACATAACTGATATTGTTAAAAAAAAAAAAGAAAAAAGAAAAAAATGAACCAGGTTGTTAATGTCAATTGTGCACAATAGGATTAACAAATTAGTGTTTTGTGTTAATTAAAGGTTCTTAAAGTCAACTATAATATGATTAACAAATTAGTGTTTTGTGTTAATTAAAAGTTGTTAATGTCAATTATAAGTTAGGACGATATGATTAACAAATCATTGTTTCGTGTGTAAAATATGTAAACAATATAGAAAAAAATGTTGTGTGTTTTTTGTGTTTTGTTTTTCATTATTTTTATGTTTTTAAAAAAGGTATATTTTTGAATAATTAATTTTGGTAGTTTGTAGCCAATGATTTTATTAAAATTTAAATATTTCTTAAAAGTAATTAAAAAAAATTAATAAAAAATTAAAGCATTTAAATAGGAAAAAAAATAAAAAGATAAAAATAGTAAATAAATAATTTTAAAAAATAATTTAATTTAATTTAAAAAAAAATATTACTTCACTAAAAATAATAAAGAATTAACCAAAAAAAAATAAAAAAAAAATAAAAAATTGCAATTTCATAACTTTGTAGTTAAAAAAAAAAAGAAAAAATCAAGTTTATAATTTTATAAGTATATAGAATTTGTGTTTCTAAATTGCCATAGAAAGAGTTATTGATAAGATAAATTGCCATAGAAAGAGTTATTGTTAAGATATAGTTTTACAAAGTAAATATTTTTCATACAATGAGTTGATGATATAGTTACTTATTTTTCATTTTTTTTATTGAATATTTTTTTCTTGCTATCTAATTACAAAAATATTTATCATGAAGAATGGATAATTGACATGCCATGTTGAACATATAATCTTTTATGGGTAGGTGTGGAAGACGAAGAGTCACAAAGGAGTCCAAGTGACCTTGGAAGATGAATCCAAGAGTCACACCATTGTATTATAAATGTACATCTATGGTAAATAATATGAGTATCTCATGCTTATCTTTCTATGTGTGTGTTTAGTTTCTTCATACATTATGTGTGTGTTTAACATGGTTTTAAAGCTGATATGTTCATAACCAGCTCATCTTGTGTGAGCCACTTGTTTTTTGTGGCTTGTGTAAACCTGTAAAAATCTTGTGCATTTTTGCAGCATTCAAAAATCATTTTGTAGCATTCAGAAATTATTTTTGAAATATTTAGAAATTACTTTGTTGCATTCAGCAAAAATCCTGTGCATTTTTGCAGCATTCAAAAATGATTTTTGCAGCATTAAGAAATTATTTTGTTGCATTTAACAAAAACACTGTGCATTTTTGCTACGTTCAGAAATTATATTTATGAAGAGCAGCGTTGTGCATTTTAAACTCTACAAGTTTTCTCACTGCTCCTGGCATTCTTGGTGTTGAAAGTGGGAAATTATTTTTCTGCACATCCTGCCTAATTTTGTTTCTGCACACCACTGTGCAATTTCTTCTAGTGTGCAATTTCTGCTCAAATTCTGAGCACAATTTACATTTTTTTTTTAAAATACTTAAATTTTTGCAGCATTCCCTCACCTCCCTCCCCTTAGCCCTCGGCCTTCCCTCGGCCCTCGGCTCTCACCCATCCCCTCACCTGCTCGGCCCCCTCACCCATCCCCCTCACACCACTCGTCTCTCCCCTCCCCATCCCCTACCCTCACTCCCCACTCGGCCCTCACAGCCCTCTCCATCCACTATGCGCCCCCTTACCTAGCCTCCCTTTCCCACCCATCTCCTCTCTCATGGTGGTGCTCACCCATCCACCCTCCCCGCTCACTTCCCTCACCTGCTCTCCCTAGCCCTTCCCTCTCATAGCGGCCCTCCCCACTCCCCCTCCCCTCTCACATCCTCGCAGCCCTACCCACCACCCACTTTGCCTCCTCCCTCCGTTCCACCTGCGGGCTCCCTCACCCACCTACTCTCCCACTTCCACCATCCCCCTCGCACAACACTCCCTGCCCCCTCAAACAATTGCCTCCCCCCTCATTCCCACCCCCTCACCCCTCACAGCCACTCTCCCCATCCCCCTCGCTCAGCCCTCCCTCCCTTCCCAGGCAGATTCTTTGAGTTCAATTTTTTATCCTCTGTTTCTTTTTTTTAATGTTTTTTATAGTTTTAACTTCTTCAGAAAATACCTTCCCTAGTAATCACTTTCTCAAGTAATCACCTTCCCCAGTAAATATCTTCCCCAGTAATGACCTCCCCTAGATAATACCTATGTTTTATCTCCAATTTTTTTTTGTAAAAAAAGAAAAAAAAAGGAAAAAAAAAAGAAAGAAAAAGAAGAGAGAGGGGAGATGGTATATGAATAAACAGATATGTGGATTTTCTATATAGTGAAGAGTGAAGTTTTTATTGTATGTTTCTCTATTATGAAAACATGACCAAGATGTGTGGCATGTATAGAAGGGTGACTCTCTGAAAGATATTGATAATGTGAAGGAAAATGTTGAAAATTGGTGGCATCATAAAACTTATAGTTTTTGGAATTTTCCTTCGTCTTTATTTTGAGTGCAATAGGAAAATTGATGAGTTCCCACAAATTCTCGAGGCAGGATCTAGTTGAGAAATTGTTGAATACTTCTATGATGTGAGTCATTGTTGTTTGCTAGTCAGACGACCAAGTCTATACCTTGAGGTCCTCCATAATTTGAGTAGCAGTTTTTGTTCTTTGGGAATTCCATAATTGGAAGTTAAAAAAAAAGGGTCTTTGAAGTCATTTGTATATTTTTGAAAGTAAGTTGAATCACATTGTAAACGGGTGCATTATCGATTGAAGCCGACACCCTTTATTTCTTGAGCCTGAGTTGTTGAGAAAAATGGCTAAAATCAATGATGCATTAGAGTTTTTGCATAACCTCATTCATTTCACTGTTCATGATATGGTAAAAATGAGAAAGAACATTCTTTTTAATATTCAAACTTGCTTGCAAGATGCATAAGACAAGATTGAGTTTTTTCAGTTGGAGATTCGGCTTCTGCAAGATGAACTTCAACAAAAAAGTCATCATTCTGAACCTGTTTCTATTTAGAAAATTGAGAAAGACTCTCATTAGCAGCAAGAATATAAATTTGCAGTTGATTCACATTCAGTTCCTTGTACAAGAGCAGATTTACATGCAGATATAGCAGTTTAGTCTACACTTCCCAAGCCCATCATCAGATCTTGGGAAGAGCTTGTCCATAACAAGCACATAACTGGTCTTGGATATGACAAGAAATTTTCATTTCATATTCCGGACTACTCCAAGCCCCTCAAATTTCAGAGTGCCGGATTTCTTTATGGTAGTTCACCTTCAGTTGTTCTAGATCCCGCTCCTCTTCCACAACAACAACAACAAATTGAAAAATGCCAACACTGTGATCGAGTTGGCCATATGAAGGATCATTGTTTTGATCTTCATCCATGCAAGCACTGTTCTCGGCACACCCATTCTTCACACAGATGCTTAAAAAAGAAGCCTCCTGCAAGAACAAAGATTCATATTGGACGGATCGCTTCTTGGCAATGGGCATCAACAGTCTAGAAGATGTTTAATACATATGTCAGAACCTGTTCTAGAATATTGAATAATCTTGCAGTTGAGTTTTCGCCATCATCTCACCTTGTACCTGACAGGGGGGAAAAAGGTGGTCATCCACAAGCTTTGACGCCACATCAAGCGAGCCTGAGCCACAATCTCTCATTTCAGATTCAGAGTTGTAGCCAGAGGCACAACAGTTCAAGCAAGCCTGAGCCACAATTCATCATTCTAGATTCAGAGTTGTAGCCAGAGACACGGATGCCCATGAGAATGCCTTTGGTTGGTGGACAGCCTTAAACCATCTATGTGAGGTTGATATTCTTCCTCTTTCAGAACACTTCCTCTAGCAGAAGCCTTCATCTTCTTGCCAGTTTTCGTAGAGTTTCGGGAAATGCATCAAGCATTCCAGTGTTGGTGGTCATCCTTAAACCATCACAGGTTGTAGACTTCCCTTCTTTTAGGTTGAAGGTCTCCCTCTTCAAATATGAGGGACACTTCCTCTAGCAGAAGCCCTCAGCTTCTTGCTAGTTTTGGAAGAGTTCCGGGAACTGCAGTAAGTGTTGCGTTCGAGTGTTGGTGGTCATCCTTAAACCATCTCTTTATGCCAACATTTCAGAGAGCTGATTCAGCCTAAGTGCTGCCATGCATAATTTGCAGATTTGTATTACAACTCTCTTCCTGGACTCACACATACTCCTTCAGATTAAGGGGGGGAATGTTGAACACCTAATCCTCAATGGGTAGGTGTGGAAGGTGAAGAGTCACAAAAGAGTCCAAGTGACCTTAGAAGATGAATCCAAGAGTCACACCATTGTATTATAAATGTACATCTATGGTGAATAATATGAGTATCTAATGCTTATTTTTCCATATGTGTGTTTAGTTTCTTCATACACCATGTGTGTGTTTAACATGCCATATATGTAATATTTTTCAAAATATTTATAAATATTTGTTAATTAATGCTAGGTTTAGTATTGTAAACCTATGAGATTGATATGCTTTTAAAAAAATTGTTTTTTTATTATTAATTATATTTTAATAACTAATGATTAATTTTAATTAATAATCAAATAATTAATTAATTAATAATTAATAACTAATAACTTATTAATTATTAATTATTATTTATTTACTAATTATTAACAATTAATAAGGTTTATATATCTTGTTTTTTAATATTAATATCTTGGGTTTAATATTATTCTTTTGGGTTTATAATTTATTGGGATTTTAGTTTTAATTTTTTGGGTTTAAAATCTTTTGAGTTTTTAGTATTGATCCCTTGGGTTTATTATTCACTAAAGTTTATAATTTCGATTCTTTGGGTTTATTAATATATGGGTGAAACATAATCAATAATGGTCAAACATGGTGAACCATAGCCAACCATAATATATATGGAATATGATTAGTTTGACTCATTTGTATATAATACTATGATACATAATATATGTATATTATGTTATTTTCTAGTTAAGAAAAACAATAAAAAATAAGAAAAATATAATAAAATAGAAAAAAAAATATTTTTTATTTTTCTGATTAAAATCAATTATATATTTATTTAAATTTTATAAAATTAATTTCAATTGTTTTTCTTATAAAAATAAATTATTATATTCTTAATATTGTAACTTCATCACATAATCATTACATTTACACTTATTCCTATACATTTAATTGTTATATATGCAGACTAATACATAATTATTTAAATAATAAAAACTAATTTTATTTTATAATTTCTTTTAATATTAAACAGTAAATTTATATTATAACCATTATCTCAAGTTTAACTATGTATATGGATTCTCAAATGCTTTGAATGATGAATTTTATAGATAATTTTTTTTTTTAAAGATAATTTCTATAGATAAATTCATATTTAAACAATAGTTTTAAATGAATTTAATAGAAGAATCATTTACCCAAAATATATTATGATTTACAGATTCATATTATTTAATTATTATTATTATTTAAAATGTGGTGAAACTTATTACAACTATGATATTTAAAATAATTAATTAGGAATAAGTTTTCACTTATGTTTAAATTTTAGATAAAAAACTTATTTCTTTATTTAAATAAACAATTTTACATTACACTCAAAATCAAATTTATCAACTATAAACTTTTAATATTATATAATTCTATATCCATAATTTAATGTTTTAAAATTATTCTACAAGTGTATTTAGTTTATTGATACACATTTTAGGCATTCGTAATCTACTCATTAGCTTAATACAATAAAAGATTCACCAATTGTATATTATTAATGGAAAAGTCATGGCTTGGAAATTAAATCCTTGATTATGAATTGATTATTATTTTTAAGATATGCCTATGTATTTGATAATTGAGAAAATTAGATAAGATATTAAAAAAATAATGGCCTTTGAAATTTTTTTTTGAAGTATGTTAAAAAATTACAGGAGAATATCTTCATCTTATAAAATTTGTTTAGCCAGGAAAGTATAACTGGCAGATTTAGTAGTGACGACTCATATCACTTGGCAGCCATTTTAAATAGAGCCAAGAGGTGGAATTCCTCGTGCGCTCCAAATGTAAGATAGCTCCATGTATTCAATTTGGGGGAATATGCTTCGTTTGAGAAATAGATCAACGGATGTGGTGTGAGGGAGCAGAAAGTGAAGGCAACAAATATATTTGAAAGCTAGAAAGTTTTGCTAGCGGTGATGGTTGTTGAGCGAAATTGACTAGAGTTCGCTGATAGTCGTATATATACCAAATCTAGGGGATCTTCGGTCGAAGGATTTTTATTTATTTTTAAATGGAATGCTAGGATTCAAAGTGCCACGAATACGATTCTGACTATTGCTACTTGGGCAATTGAATAGCATTACAGGTTTTTATTCATTGAAAAAAAAAAAAAAAAACTTGTGGGCAGATACCTCTTGTCGCTGGTAACGTGGCAGCTGAGGAAACGAAAATGATGAATCAATTCAGTTGGATCGATCTAAGAGGTGGTCTCTCGGTCTTGTTCCTTGATAACATGGTTATTTTGGGGAACTTAGCGACAATAATGTGGAACTTCATCATGCTTCCATACTGTTTCTTTCGACGGGGGTGATGATCGTAGCGATTGGTAACTTCTTACCTTTGTCTATTGTCTATAATTGTCTATAAGAAATGCCTTTCTATTTCTCGCACCTTTGTCTATTGTTTCCTTCCAAGTATTTGGATTTCTTGTGTACTGTTCAGGTTACAAATACATTGTGGGCGATCCTCTCCTCTCACTGTATCGGGGCCGCACCTGGCCGGTAAACAAAGCCTCACAGATTTGGCGCAGCTTCGCGAAAGTTACGCTTATTTTGGATGGAGGTTGGTTTGGCACTTTGGGAACGGGCAGAAGATTTTGTTGGGTATCGATAGATTCCTTTAAGTATTAACCTTCAATTACATCACAGATGAAATCAAAGACGTATTTTTTACTTATCTCAATTTATATTAAGCTGGTAATTAGGTGTACTGATCTGAAAATCGGCTGAGATACCGGGGCTGCATGGACTGGAAGCTGCAGCATGGGAAATATTCAAAGGTATATTAAAATCGGTGGGCTTGTCCTTCAGAGAAGAGGGGGATAATCTGGTATGGGGCGGACTGCATCAGGATGGCAGCATATAGGTTAAGAATTTATATTTGCATATCAACAAAGAACAGATTGTGGATTTTACTCTGTCACCTTTCCTATAGACCTGGCGTAAAGATTCTACTTTTTGGTTGGCTGCTATGGAAAAATAAAATTCTTACATGGATTCTCTAAAGGGGGGATTTCAGGGTCCTATGTCTCATGTTTGAGGAGACTGCAATGCACTTGTTCTTCTATTATACTTTTTCGTATTTGGAGGTTGTTTACATTTTTCCCGGAGGACCCAAATTGGAGGCCTATTGATTGCATTCAGACTATCATTGTATGGGGTTACAAAAGGCTATTACAAATCTTTGCCTTTTTATGTTTTTTGGGAGATGTGATGTGCCTAGAATCGATTAATTTTTCAAGGTATTCCTGTCAACATTACAATGATTCATGGAAATATTATGCCATAGATGGGGGAACATGCTTTGCCATCTCCGGCCCTGGTCAACTTATCTGTCTGAAATCGCCCTCACCATTTAAACTTTGAGAGATATATTTTGATGGGGCGCAAAGTGATGGAGTATGTGGTTGCGGGGCATGGATTGAGAGATATATTTTGATGGGGCGCAAAGTGATGGAGTATGTGGTTGCGGGGCATGGATTAAGCTTGCGAAGGCTGAACACTTTTATATTTGCTGGAATGGTGGATCGGGATCCATTAATAAGGCTGAGCTCATGGCCTCATGGAGTGGGATTATGGTGGCTTATCATCCTAATTTGTTTTCTATCCACATATATGGTGACTCGAAATTTACTATTAATGGTATTTCCGGAAATAGTAGAATGCACTGTCAAAACCTGAACGGATGGATTGAGTGTGTAAAGTATTTATTGTCTAAATTCCAGCTCTACACGATGCAACATATCTTTAAAGAGAACAATACGAGGGCTGACTCCCTCTTGAAGCAAGAAAGGCCTGGATGCACCTTTTGGGACTAATCTGATCACACACTATAGGGACTCAATTTTGGTGGAGCCCATTGTTTTCCCTCTACCTTAGTTTTGTTCTCTTTTGGATCCTCGACAAGCGAGCCTGTCTATGATCAAGCGAGCCGGATTTCTTCCTCCCTACTGTCTTTATGCTTCTGTTTTTACTCTTCCTCAGGGCAGTCTCATGATCGATATATAGATATTTTTCCTTTTGGATGGCTGACTATTTATGCTTTTCTGTTTAACAGGAGGATCCCATTATCTATCACACCTTTTTCTGCATGTACTTCTCGTCACAGATTCAGAGGGTCTGTAACAATTTGATGATATCATGGTTTTTAATGGGCCAGAGATTGGCAGACTCGAAGTATTTCTAATGTTATCCTGCGCTCATTGGCGATACATGATGGAATCTATATATAGGTCTTGTTATGATTTATGTTATTGAACTTATGTATGTTGATGCTATTCTACTATCGTGGAAGCTCAATTGTTTTTGAGATTAGGTCGATTCTTGACAAGTACAACATGTACATGACTTATGTCTGTTGAAAATGTATATGGATATTCACTGTTTTAATATAATAACGTTTTCTCTTTCTCCTGAAAAAAATCAATGTTTACATTGCTTGGCTCGCGTGGATGGGCGCCCTCTCGATAATTCGAATTCTAATTCCATTAGATACTGAAAATAATTCATTGGATACTGGAATAATTTGACATTTTAAAGGAAAATTAGAAAATATATATCTTTAAATTTTTTTTGTTTTTTCAAAATTTAAAAATAAATATAAATTAAAATAATATTATATTCAAAACTTTGAAGAAATTTTATAAATTTTTTTTCTCAAATTTCTGCTTACTTATGTCAAATATTATACTTTTTTGTTTATTTGAGATGTTCTGGAATATTAAGAAACAAAATGCATCAAATTTATTTGTATTACATATTAGGAAAATATGTAAGCTAAATATAATAATATAAATAACAAAAATTCAAAATTAAACTCCAATGCAAAAAAAAGATAATAAATATTAATATTAATTAAATATTATGTTAATTATAAGTTTTAGTTGATGTCTATACCAAGAAATTTATTTCTCAATCTTCAACCATAAATGTGTAATAACTATTATCCAAAAAAAAAATAGAAGTAAGAAAAATATGTTTTGAACATTTCTACAAATTTTAAATAGAAAACTTATTCTTCTTATTTACAATGTTTTAAAGGAAATTTATAATTTTTTAAACTATTATCTTTTTCTTTACCATGTTATAATAAAAAAAATTTGCTCATTTTAAATTCTATTTAACAAAAAATAAAATATTGTTAGTATTTTTTTTAATGTAAAAATATTCAATTCGAAAGTATTGATTTTTATGTTTTAACTATATATTTTTTCATTAATTAAAATTTAGTACCGTACTGTTGAAGAATTATTAAAAGAACAAATCGAATTCACGAATTTTTGAATTTATTTGGCGGGTACAACCGAACTTGGTAACTATGGTCTCTACTGGTTCCGTTGTCGTGTCTTGTAGAACTGAGTAAGAGAATTGTGTCTTGAATGTAAATAATGTTTAGGTATAATTACACTCTATAGAAAAAAGAAAATGCAATTTTAATAGATATAAAACAAAGATGGCTGCAAGGCAGCTACTCCCTGCCTTGAGCCGAAGTTCGAGTAGTGAATTGCCATGCAGCAGTAATAGGTTAAGAGAAAATTTTGTGAGTGTACAAAGGAAAAGAAAAATGGACCAAAATTGAACTTTTCTTAGTATTGTCCTATGAAGTTCTAAAGCTTCTATGCAAACTGTCTTAACAATTTTGAACTACACTTAAACATTGTCAAATAAGGAAACAGTACAGTGATAGCAACCAAAGTAATGCTGTCAAGCAATGCATCAGCAAGACCACTTACCAAGTTGGTGGCACCAGGACCACAAGTTGCAATTCAAATAGCTACCTTTCCTGTAGACTTGGCATACCCCTCCACTGCAAATACTTCTCCTTGTTCATGGCGACAAAGGACATTTTTTATGATCTTGGACTGAGTAAGTGCTTGATGAATTTCCACATATGCTCCTCCAGGGTAGGCGAAGACAAGTTCGACACCCTCTCGGTCTAAAGCCTTTGCAATGACATTTGCACCTTTTCTTAGCTCACTGTCTGCATAACGTCAAGTAAATTAGCTTGGAAGACTCTTAACAAATGTTTGTGATGAGTTCTTCAGTTCCACTGTAGATTCACTCCATTCTTGTAATGTGTCTCAACAATTGGAGCCGTAGTTTTATCGGCAAGATGTCGAAGACCCCTTTTTGCACGAATTTTTCCCTCATGCTTGACATTTACTGGAAACAAAACCTTTTTTAAGGAAGGTTGTTATTTGCTGGCATGCAATGAGGCCCCAGGAATATGGCTAGATTATGCCAAAAGAATTAAGGCCTTGCTTCAGAATTCAACTCCCTGAAAATGTTCTAAAAATAGCTAGGTTTAGATCAGGCCATGCTTCAAAAGTCAACTCTTTGAAAGTTTGATCAACCAGCTAGATTTAGACCAGTGCCAATGTCTAAATTACAAATCCTAGCAATTAAAATATGTTGAACAAAGATTAATTGGTTGTAGATCCAAAAATACTCAAATAGACTCATGTAGAAACACATTACAGATTGTGTAATTGTTCAGAAAACCCATGCATGTCAATCAAAATTTCGAATGATCGACTCTTTCTTTAGAATATTTCAAATTCTATGCATATCTATGAATAGTATCTAGAAACTACTGAGGACTGGAAAGGAGACTTAAATTGCATGCGGGTGGAAACGTGAACCTGGGTTACACTTTTGTGAGAATTGTGGGTTGAAAGTTTTTTTTGGCAATAATTTTGCCGAACATTTTATAGAGTTCGGCCGAACTATGCAATAGTTCGGCTGAACTTATTTTTAAAGTTCAGCCGAACTCGTGATTCCATTTAGACTGACGGCTTACTGACGGCGCGGGCAAACATAATTTTTGCTGGAGATTAAAAAACCGGCAACTAAAGTTCGGCCGAACTTTTACATTTAAAATAGTTCGGCCGAACTATTTTCTATAAATAAATCGCCCGCGATGTTATGTGGTTTATTGTTCCCGCATTTTCTGTGTCGCTATTGTTGTCGATGTTTCTCCCGCGTTTTCCATGTCATTGTTGATGTCGCTGTTTCTCGTCGCCGAAGCTCCTCATCGCGCCGCAGCTCCTCGTCACTGCAACTCGCTGTCGCCGCGCTGTTCTTTGCCACGGTCGCGCTGTTCATTATCGGGTATGTTACTCGACCCTCTTAAAGTCACGGTTGAATGAATCTATGTTAAAAAAAAAATTATATTCAAAATCAATAATATAAGCTTATATATCAGATTTATTTCAGCGAATTGTTCTAACAACATGAAATTAGCAGGTGTTAATTTATAATAATAACACGGTTAGGTACATCAAATTGTAAGCATCCTGAAACAGGAAGGGTAGACATTAATAATTTAGAAACAGATTTAGGTTGTGGTATTTCTGCTACTTGAGTACAGTAAACTCAGCATTCAGGTAAACTCCACAACAGGAAAACAAATGCCAGAAAATTTCAAAAGACAATTTATTGATAGTCAATACTGGAATGATGATCTACTCGACTGGAATAATTTATTGCCATTCTTTTCTCAAAAAGTCTTGATGTTTTTGAATGAATCTGTTCAAGCTGAACTTCATCAGAAATAGATGATGTTCTCTGCACCCTATGTGGGCATTTCTTACATAAAAGTTTTTTTTTTTCAACATTATATATTGCCCGTTTTCTCTTGTCTGAAAGACATGCATAGGCGTAAAGAGTGTTCGTCCACATCCACCCATCCATAAAGTGTAGTCGTCCATTCCAGCACAGGTTCGTGGGTGAGCCAAGGCGGTGATTTCGCTGATTTCCTTCACCCTTAATGACATGCTTAGTAATTTTTTGGTAGTGCATTTCATACGGTCACTATTGATAAATTTGGTTTACTCAGCCTAGGTCATTACAGAGATTTGTTGATTTAATTCAATTCCTTTTAAGGTTTTTTTAAGAAAAGAAATTGTTCCTATAGAAGTTGATTCTGGTTCTGCTTTAACTGTTGACAGATACATCCTTCAGAGAATTACTATGTTGCTTATTCATGCATTTTAGATTTGATCATTACACACAACCTCAAAGTTGTTCCTCTTTATGGCAGATTTAGGCCAAACTAGTCTAGCAGATTCAGACCAAATGAGGCTAAGTATTCACTTTAAATGCAGTCTCTGCTTTTGGATGTTTGTTTTTGTCTGGGTGAAGTAACAATGCAAGTTGACGGTATCTTCTTTGTACCACATCAATTTTAGCATTCTCTTCTACCTTCAGAATACAGTACCAATCAATGGTCTTCCTACCCTGTGGCTTTGCACAAGAACAAGATGTCTTAGTTGCAGCAAAGCAAACTTCAGCTATTGCTCCAAAGCAGTTTTTAGTTCTTGAGAAGGAACCTCTCCCACATTACTAGATCCAACCTAATAATACTGAGAGAGAGTCTATTAGAGCAGTGGAGCTTTCATTCGTTAATGGCAGGTAGCTAACCAGAATAGTTGTGTGAACCAGCGAGGAGGAACGTAGTCTCAAACTAGATCCATTTTTTTTTTTTTTCTGAATAAGACTAAATCTATTAACGAAATATAGTACAATCAATGCCTGCATAAAAGCAAAGCAAGAGAGCAAGGGAGCCGGAAATGATAGGCTATCAACCTCGGTCCCAAAGAACATCCATGACATGAGCAAAAGATAACCAGTAGAACATAAAGTAAAGAACTAGACTAGGGAGTTAAACCCGAATGGGTAGAATCTCCCAATCGACATTTTTTCTTTTTCTTTTTACTGACTGTGACCCAGCCCTTGTGATCTGGCTGGATGGGAATCATCTGCAAACTATTCTGCGCAGAAGGAGGAGACTCCTTATCTGAGTCAGAGGACGAAGACATATGAGAGTGTTTCTGAGAAATCAACGGGGCAGGGGGGTCCGCAAGAACAGTAGAGGGGGCATCCGGCGGAGCATCATCATTCAACTCATCTGCTACTATTTCCTCCTCATCCGAGCTGGAGGAGTCTGAATCATCCATGGGGGGAGGAACATAGGGATTCCATTTCTTGACTTTGGGTTTGCGAGCCAGATTCTTCTTTTTGTCGAGGATCTGGGTGCAGTCCTTTTGGAGGTGCCCCGTTTGATGACAATGGCGGCAACGGAAGGCTGTATTTTCGTAGTCCAAAGTTTGAGTCCAGCGAAAATCCCCAATCTTGAGGTTGATCTGATCCGGCAGTCCTTTGCTGATGTCAATTTCCGCACAGATTCTGCCGTAGGTGTAGAGTCCAATGTCCCTTCTCGAGTTATCTGCAGCAAGGAAGCGTCCCAATGCATCTCCAATGGCTATGAAGACATAAGTATGCCATAGATGCACCGGAAGGTTCGGGAGTCTGACCCAAATGGGAAGTTTGGTGATGACCGATGTCGAAGGATCGAAGTCTGGAAACCATGGAGAAAGGAAAAGCCCAGCCGTGCCCCAGAACCAAGGGCCTCCCGTAATGGCTTTCTGGTAGTCTTCTTTTAGTTCAAAAGCTACAATGAAGAAGCCTTTCGAGCATAAGTAGATCTGGCATTTTTTAGTCCAGTTGTTCTGGATCCATTGGTGTAAATCTGCAGTGCGTGGCCATAAACCATTAAATCTGCATATGATTGCAGATTCTGCAAAATTCTGTTGGAATTCTTCAAACCCAGGCAAAGAGAATGCTATTGAAGGAATTTCCTCCAATTTGTCCACCAAAAATGGCTTGGGGGCCATAGTTGGTTGAGTTTCCTGGGCCATAGCAGGTTGCGCTGCCCTTGAGGAGGGCTGTGGATGGGCTGCATCTTTACGGACAGCATCTTTATAGGAGAATTGTGGGGCAGAGGATGTCTGTCCAAAGGACCCTCCTCTTAGACGAAAAGTAAGAACAATAGTGGCGTCCCTCTGAATACTGTAAAAGGAGAGAGGGAGAGAGTCCTCTAGTTGCTTACCATTAAACAACAACCTCTGGCAGGAGGTGGGAATGCCCATCTGGAGTTCGAGTTTGTGCAAAAGATCTTGCACAAGGTCTGTATCACGCACCCACTGAAGCAGAGTTTTTCCAGAGTGGAGAGAGATCTGGATCTGAAATGCAGAGTCTCCTTCTGGCAGTATTGACTGGTCTAAGAAGCCGATCTGCTTCCGAAAAGCAGTAGAAGATGGGTCTAAAGACTCCTTTGCCTGGATCTTAGGATCTGAAACGCTCCTGGGTCGGCAGCCATCCCTTGTTTTGCAATGGAGGATGGAAAACAGAGGCGTAGCTGTAGTCGACGCCACAAAGAAGCTAGATTCGAAATTTTTGTGCCGTCCAGCTTTGGAGACTGCTTCTGTTCCAAATCAATTGCTGAGAGAAACTTTGGTAGGAGCTATAGTCCTGGCAACAAAACCTGCAGCGTTCCAAGAGAGGTTAAACCTTCGGCCTGCAAACTGCGTGGATCTTTTTGCCGGTTGTGAGAACCCTGTCTGCGCTCTATGCAGATTCTGAGGGGAGGAGTCACTTGGGTCTGCGGCTGCGAATCCGTGAGGGGGAAGCACGCCATGATAGTGGCGGCGGCATCGTCCACGAGTAGAGGGGGCAAAGACGACGCGGATGCCATTGGGGATTTCCCGAGCTCTGTTTCTAATTTCATGATCTCAAACTGAATCCATTGAAGTACAATTGTATTGCATTTATCTGTGCATGACTTGTATGGTTCCATTTATAATTAATATGATTATATTTAGTATATATTTAAATTGTGAAATTTGTAGATAATTTTATTTATTTTAAATATATACATAGAAAAAAAATTATTCATGAAGTCTACACATTTTCAAATATTAAAAAACTATACAATATAACATTTGTATGAACTTCACCCATAATCGATTGTTCAATCCTCCTTCTTGTTGAGAAAATTAAAGTATTTTGTAAGACCATGGAATTTGCAAACTTGTATCTCTTTTAATACTGAATTATTTGTAAAAATTTAACCTAAGATGATTTAACCTCGAGATGATTTAATAAGAATGAATAATATGTTTATTTTTTATTTAAAATTTTAGAGAGAAAAATGTCACTTTAATATTTAATATATTTTAAATTATGAAATTGATACATAATTTTCTTTATTATAGTTAATGCTCATTTATATATGTATAGAAAAAATTATTTATGAGGTGTATACATTTTTCAAATATTATGGGAGAGGTTGAAGTTGGAGTCACTTTTGTTCTAAGCTTAGTTAAATTTGCAAATTCTATTAAAAATAAAAAAAACTAAACATTTAAGTATTTATAGAAGAATTATACATATATTCAATGTTATAAGCATCAAAAAGTTTAAAAGAATTTTTGAAAAAAACTTTACACCCCAAATCTTAAAGCGTGTAGAAAAGAAACTTTAATTTCAATGTTCTTATTTGAGAATTTTCATTGAATGTTTTAAAGTTCCATTTTCTTTTCTTTCAACTATGTTGAATTTAGTTTTTAGTTATATTTTTAATGTTGGAGAAAATAACTATTTATTTCATGTGTAATTAGATTAGTGATTTCATGTGTTAGGGTTGTGGATTCGGGCATTGAAACAACACACCATGATATTTCAAATTTGAAAAATGATGGTTTGAGTCCTAGGTAGCTTAGAATCCTACTTGTTTTTCAAAATAAGGATGCACTCCCATTTGATTCTCCTTGAATAGGTTGTAATCATGAGGCTCTCGCTCAAGAGTGGACCTTCGCAAAATATTGTGACGTCTTGTCACAAACAAAACCATCAAATTGAAAACACATCATTTTTCTCCTTCAAAGAAAAAAAATGACATCATGTGAATATCTACATGTACTCTTACATATTGGTGTACAAAACCATCAACCAAACACAAGTCGACAAAACATGCCTCTTCAAACAAGCTGACTCTTAAGTCAAATAATGACTCATATGCAAATTTCCATATTTGTTGCATTTAAGTGTCTAACATAGCTCTACTTTCAACATCTTGCTTCATGCAACATGCACCATACTTTGAATTTGCAAAGAAATTCATGAAACATCAAAATACATGCTAGGCCTTAATTGGATAAGAAATCTAACCATCGTAAACCAAACCATTTCAATGGCGCTTCTTTTTCTTTCAACTATGTTGAATTTAGTTTTTAGTTATATTTTTAATGTTGGAGAAAATAACTATTTATTTCATGTGTAATTAGATTAGTGATTTCATGTGTTAGTGTTGTGGATTCGGGCATTGAAACAACACCATTATATTTCAAATTTAAAAAATGATGGTTTGAGTCTTAGGTAGCCTGATCCTACTTGTTTTCAAAATAAGGATGCACTCCCATTTTGATTCTCACGAATAGGTTGTAATCATGAGGCTCTTGCTCAAGAGTGGACCTTCGCAAAATCTTGTGACGTCTTGTCACAAACAAAACCATCAAACTGAAAACACATCATGCGAGAAACATAGCTCGGCTGACATATCATTTTTCTCCTTCAAAGATTCACATCATGTGAATATGTCCATGTACTCTTACATATTGGTGTACAAACCATCAACCAAACAAAAGTTGACAAAACATGCCTCTTCAAACAAGCGACTCTTAAGTCAAATAATAGAGCTCATGTACAAATTTCCATATTTGTTATTTGCATTTAGATGTCAACATAACTCTACTTTCAACATCTTGCTTCATGCAACATGCACCATACTTTGAATTTGCAAAGAAATTCATGAAACATCAAAATACATGCTAGGGCTTAATTGGATAAGAAATCTAACCATATGTCGGTAAACCATTTCAATGGCGCTTCTTTTAGTTGCACTTCATCATGTGAATCATCTTGACCCTCATCGATTATGAAATCCTCTTTTTCCATTCTTCTTTTCATTTTTTATATCCCCTCTTGGATAACCATAATATCTTAAAATGTAGCTAGCCAACTCAAATATAGTATTGCAAATCCTGGCTAGAAGTTAGATGAGGATTACATATGGTCTTGAATGAGCATTTGGACTCTTTAGATATGCGTACCAATTATGTTCATATAACACAACAAATAGATGATTTAATTTACAAATGTCACATAGAAGTCATATTTATCTCATGGGCCTTCAACTTAAATTATATAATCGTTTGACCCCCGAAATGTCATTTAATGCCTCAAATGACTCCAAAAGGTTTAGACACGAATTCTCCACCCCCCATTAAAATGACCCTACAAGTTGATTCTTTTTTCAATTTTTTCACTCTATAAGCATCAATGTACGATTATGCATGATGGAGAATCTCTAGCGCTTTCCCTTGTTAATATATTTAATAATCTCAATATTTATTTAAAAGTATCAATAGTATTTCGACCATGAGAGATTTGAACAATGTGATGTCGTGGAAATACTGTTAATCTTTTCATTAAATGTGAGATCAATATTGTGAAAACTCTAAAATTTCTCCATCATCACATGTCATCTTGAATTTGGTGATAATTGTCTCCATATTTTTGGCTTTCGACCCGCAAAACATAATTATTTTACAAGGGAGGGAAAGGAGGGATGATCACATTGACTTGCTTGATGACATGTCTATGAAGATTAACTACCTCAAGAACTATTTTTTGCGTAGGGAAAGAACTACATTCCCATGTCGACCATGAAAACTTTTCTTTGATGTTGTTAATGCCTCTAGTGTTTACTTCTACAAGTTCTATGAGCGGTACGGCAAGGGCCGGAATGGCCTGCGGGTCTGTGCACATGAAGGTGACATGTCTAATAAATGCCCACCAGAGTCAATCTACCGGAATGGATCTAAATAGAAGTTCTTCATTTTAATGTCAGTAAAACACAACTTCTTTAGAGTAAACAATGTACATGTTCCATTCATCATGAACACAAAATTCACAAGCTTGAGGGTAATGAACACGAAATAAAATTCCTTCTTGGAGCAGCTTCATGTGCCTCCTTGGCTTTGGAGCATTTTCGATGTTTTCCATAACCAAGACCCGGACTAATTAGGCCCTTCTTGAAGAACATTTGGCTCAACTATGCCTTGTACATGCTTGCCTTTAAAACCCTTTACTTTCATGTGATTTTTCATAAAAAAAATTTGGACCTTATTCCTCTAATTTCTCTCAAAAGCACGTACACATTCATTTTGAGAGGAAATTGAAGGCGAGGAAACCAATAGGTAATTCTTCTAAATAACCTTGACTAAAATGAGTTAAATTGTACTTTGATATGAACTTGATTTAAATTGTCCACCCCACATTAGGCACCAATGATTATAACCTTTATTAGGCTATGCTTTGTTTTGTAATCATCATCTCAAAAATGAAAAAATTACCATGTTGTAATCATCGTTTCACACCATCTACATATGACCCTTCTGCACATTATATGATTGAATTTATGGTAGGTCATCCCCTCTACTTAGACCATGATTGATTGTGACATTAGGTGAATAAAGTAAATTTGATAAGGAAGGGATCACTATAAGTTTGTCCTCCTCCACCACTCCATATCCAGATGCCTATTTTTTTCTCTTCCAACATTTTATTTTGGAAATTTATTTTGGTAGTTAATTCTACTAATAGTCCACCATGAGCACACACAAGTCAAAGAAATTGTTATATGCACTACTAAACTCAATTAACATTGTTTGTTATTGGAATTTACAATAAGAAACAACGTAAGAGTTCATTAATGTAGTGTGGTGTGGCTATCGATAAAATTAGTTGCTAATGAATTTCGAGAATAGAAAGTTAGAAGTGGAAAATTGAGAAATCACTAGGCATGGGAGCGGATGGAGGAGGACAAACAAAACTATCCTACTGCTTATAAATTGTATTTTATTCACCTATTGTCACAATCATTCATGGGATAGGTAGAGAGGATGACATGCCAAAAATTCATGCATATAATATGTGAAAGGGTCATATGTGAGATGGTGTGAAGTGATGATGATGGACATGGTAAATTTTCATCTGCCAGTCATTTTGAGATGATGATGACAAACTTCAATACCTAGCCATTTTAAGGTTATAATAATTAACAGAAATATGGGGAAGGAAATTCTGAAATGTCTCCATCATGGAAATTATAAAAATTGTAAGGATGGGGGTTATAAGCATTATGGAAATTCTAAGTTTAAATACTAAGGAACAAATATATTTGCTTCTCCAAAAACTTTATTTGATATATTCTTAAAAAACCAAGGAAGTACAAATTGTGGCTAATCCTTCTTGCCTTCCATATAGATAATGAAAATGATTGTTCCAAGTCTCATGTTGCTTTATTATTTTATAAACCTTGATTGGAAAGAAAAATAGGAGGGCGGAAATGTAAGAAATATAGAACATCTTGGATTTAACAACCCCAAAGCTGGATTTTTACTCTCGAGGTCTTGGAACCTCTACAAAGGTTCGACTTGATATATGCAGTTTTTTTCCTTGGTTTCCTCATGGTTCTATGTTTCACACATGATCAATTATTGTTTTGAAAGTTGCGTTCTACATCATTTGTGTACCTTTAAATTACAAATTGATTTTTTGAAATCTATTTGTGAATGTCGACCAATAGATATATATCATGGAGGATGAAAGACGAAGATCAGCGAATCCATAGGGAGGTTCGGGGATCGGAGGATGTTCACGGTATTTAAATATAATCTTAAATCTCCATACATGTGTGTACATATGGAATTGATTTTTTATTAACTTTGTGAGTGAAATTAGTTATTAATAAGTTTCATATTTTAATTTTTAGAGGCAAGAGGAGAAAGGGTTTCTACTCCATCCATGGAGCGTAGCCAAGGTTCAGCCGTGGGGATGTTGGTAGCGAGGTTGCGGGGAAGGGGGTGATATTTATTCCCCCGAAGGCCAATCAGCAGTGCTTCCAGTTCTCAACGAGTCCATGGGTGGTTCTCGGCGGCGTCATTCTGAGGTTGGTTCTCAAGCGAGGTCATGTTGGAGATGATGTTAACCAACAACATCAGGTGCCATCAATTTCAATAATTTTTCATTAAATTTGTACAACTTTTTTTACACGTGTTTTTTCTAATATACGAAATTATATATATATTGATGCGAGAGGTGAAAGTATTCGAGCTAGTGGTCGAAAAAGACGCGAGACGGCGCGCTACATTGAAGAAGAAGGGCATCAGCCAGCCTAACTTATCCGGTGAGATTACTGATATGCCATGGAAACTGATGTGGTGGAATGCACCTTACAAAGGTGTCAAAGCCTTCATGCAAAAAATTGCAAAGAGATCTAGGAAGCTTTGTCTCTACTGTGAGAGTAGACAAAGCCTCGAAATAATTCACATTCATTGAGTGAAATGGTAAAAGTGTACAAAAATTGGAGGATAATGATTCGTTTGTAGAGCGATGAGAAAGAAAAGCAGTGATAGGTCACGATAAATGGCGAGGACATAAAACAAAGTTTCAAGAGATGATGCTAAGTCAATGTTTAATTATAAGGAAGGGCCAAAAAGAAAAATGTTGAAGGTGAAGTATTTCAAGCACCAGAGACAAAGCAAAATATTTGTATGATCGACATCTTGTGGCAGCACAGAGCTCCATGGAACGATGAGGTTCTTGTTTATTTTTTCCACGAGAATGTTTTATACATAATTTTTTTGGATATGAAACCAGAGCTACAATGACCTTCCTTCGGAATTTGCAGCCTAGGGAGGTGGGTCCTTATCAACGTAAGGGCGCTAGCGAGATGTGGAGTTGCCTACTTTGAGAAATTTGCCATTGGTGAGTCGTAGTTTTGAGTCAAAACCTGCGATCGGAGATGGATGCGACTTCTCAAACAAGTCATGAAGCAAGAGATGTTATGATCGGCAATGTTCATAGCGGATTGAGTGGAGTAGATATTTGTTTAAATCGACAAAGAGAACACGGAAATGCATGTGCCAATTTTGTTCATCGTACGGATGAGAGATTTACAACATGAATGTTGAAGATCTCCAAACATATGCGATAAATTGTCGCAGTAGTCTGCAAGACCTAATTTTTCGTGAGGAAGAAGACACTTAGGAACGGTATGTGTTAGTGACCTTAGGGTTTGAAATTATATTTACATATACATGTGTACAATTTGTAATAAATACATGTGTATGTACATGTATACATTTATTTGTATGTGTACATTAATCTAACAAAAATGTATGGATTTATATGTTAAAACACCATTTGCGAGTTCTCGAGCATGATGCGTGATGAAAATGTTAATATTACGTTTGGGACCTCGGCTCAAATGATGCAGAGATGGGTACGACCATCATGATATGTTGGCACATGTATGTTAGTGTTTTTTAAGTGAGTCTAAAAATAAATAATTGTTGCCACACATGTACATGTATGTATATATATATAATTTGATTTTAAATGTTTTAACGATTACGTTAAAATGATGTTTTGGGATAGGTTGCTTTGTCTTCTAACATAGGAGATATACCTTCTACTTCATTGGGAGATGTACAGTATGGACAATTTTTCACGGAGTTCAAATTTATGTTACCTCAAAAGTTCCATTAAAAATTGAGATATTAAAGAGAGAATCTATATTTTGAGTTATTTAAAATTTTTTGAATTTAGGTTCGTGTAGAAGATTTTTTTAATCAGGGACTCTAGCGACAGGAAGGGCTAGAATTGCTCTGAAACATTTGAAAAAAGTTGTCTTCTTCTTTTTTTAATATTATTGTTCAAATAAGTTTATATATGTACATGTGCATTTTCATTTGAAGATTTTAATTATATATTATATAATTATATAATTATATATATATATATATTTATATTTACTTTATTTTGTATATTTAATACAGTTACCAACTATGAGATGTTTCTATGGCAGAGGAACTCTTTGTCAAGTAGGAAAGACCTTATGGTGTTGCATGAATTTTTTGTTATATTTTGTTTTTTACATGAAGTTCTAGATATATATATTCTCATTCATTTTTAAAAACTTCAAATTTTAATGTTCAAGTACATGTGCATTGTGTATGATGGTTTCCTATTCCGGGGATAGGAGACACTACTGCTGAGACCAGAACGCTAGATCCTCCATTTGATGGACAAGATTACACAGATTTGATTTTAAAATTTAGATGGTTTTAAAATTTGTTAAACTTGATACGAGTTTGATACTCAAGTGAGATTTACAATTTTTGGACATATTTTATTACAATGAACTATTATATAATTTTGTTTATTAAATTTTGGATGGTTTAGTACTTTTGGCATGTGAATGTGAAGTAATGTTGTCATACGAATTACATTTGACATGTGATATTTAATGTTAAATGTTTTTGTTGGATAGTTGAATTATAATTGGCATGGCATGTGATATTTAATGTTAAATGTTTTTGTTGGATAGTTGAATTATAATTGGCATGGCATACTGAAGTTTTAAAACTACATGAATGATAGAATGTGAACCTACATTTGCACATGTTCGAGCTAAATATTTAAATGGTTTATCTATCTTTCGAAGGAAAATATTTTAAGATTGATCACAAGAAAATTAAAGAATGTCTCGGTCCATCATTGGTATGGCTTATGCTGCAACCATGAAGTCTCGTCCCAACACCATAGAATGATCATCCATGTCAATGACTCTTAAAGTCTATCTTTCCAAACCATGACCCTACTCTCACATGTGTACCTTTCATGACACCGATCCTTGCTTTCATCCTCGAGTTGGTAACGCTTCCAAGCCTCAACTCTTTCTCGATGCTAGCCTTCCTCTTTCTAAGAGATGAAGCTTCCTTTTGACTTAGGAAGCTATGGGTAGCCCCCGTGTCTATCAAAGCGAGAGAATTTTTTTCCCATGTACGGTTGTAGACATGAATCTCAAGTTAAAGGAACTTTCATCATCATTCCTCCTCCTTGTCTTGCGCCTTACTTCTGCCAATCTTCTTCAACATTTCCTCTTCCAATATGTCTTTCGAACTAGCCCTTGGCTTAATAGTGCTTTTCACATATCTCTTCTCATGAAGCTGCATAGAACAATCCGATCCTGAGTGCCTTGAATTGGTTCAAGCTCTTTCCTTCCGGATGCATCTAATTGGCAATACGACATATATTGACTCCTTCCAAACAAAGTGCACCAATCCTCATAGTGTGGTCGTCTTCTTTGCCAAGTGTGCAACACATGCATTTTCTTTCTTCAAACCAATGGTTTGGATCAAGAAAGTCCCTCTTGATCTTATCTTCCATGTTCTTGACTTCTTTTGCAATGTGGTGCTTCTTTCCTTCAAAGTGATCCTTTCCATAAGGAAGTTCTTGAAGTCATTTTTTCTGCTGTCGTATCTCCATGTCAAGCTTTTTTCAATTTTCGACGGTTGTCAGGATAGTCCATCCTTGGAATTTATTGGGTGAAAAACCAAGTAGGTTGAACCAAGTTTGGTCTAGTGCATTGGAATTCATTAAAGAGGTGGTCATTGGCTTTGCTTCAAGCTAGGAGTGAGCATCGTCACCAACCTACATTGAATATTTTACACTCCCTAGGGTGGATGATACTTTAAATTGATTGACGAGTCTAAGACTTTCAAAATTTTCCGAATGCCAAATGATCTTACAAAGTTAGTATTTATAATATCCGAGTAGGTCATTCGGTGACAACTTTACCGGAAACTTGGAAACAACTTTGTATGTGATATTTAATTTGTTAAATGTTTTTGTTGGATAGTTGAATTATAATTGGCATGTCATGTGAAGTTTTTAAAACTCGAGTTTTGGATGGTTTCAATCTACATTTTATGTGACATGTTTAAATGAACTTTAAATGTTTAATATTTTAATGATGCACAATATATAATCAAAAGGGTTTTAAAACTTAAAGTTTTGGATGGTTTTCAATCTACAACAAGGATTTTGGATGGATTTCAACCTACATTTGCACATATGGTAAATTGAAATTATGTTACTTGTAACAAGACAATCCCCATTGATTTCATTGTATATGTTGATTCTAATTTGATATAATTGCATGTATGATGGTACATTACTTGTAAAGACATTGGATTAATAGTGTTCATTAATTTTAGTATGAGTACAAAAAATTATTGACAATGTAGAATGATTTTTGTGTTATAATAATTAAACCTATTAATATTGGAGAGCAAGAGAGATAAGGTATGGTGTTTACTACAAGAGTTTGAGCGAGTCATTCGGTGACAGCACTACTGAAACTTGAAACAAAGAATCTATCTTTAGCTGGAAATCATGTAAGATCGACATAAACGATGAAGTGTACTTAAAGGCTGATTCGGGCAAAGTGGGGACAACCACTTTTTATCTTGTCCCTTGGAGGCTAGGCCATATGGGGACCGAAGATCTTACCTTGCAACTCAAAGTGAAATAAAATTTGTACCATATGGTCGGAGAACATATACAAGAACAATTAATTTCATTCTATATATATATATATATATATATATATATATATCCAATACATATAACATTTTTAATCAATGCACATGTATAGAAAAACTACTTTCGGTTGATACTGAAACCGTGCTTGTACCCAAAAAAATTTGTAACATGTGCAAACCACAAATAACATAAGCAACTCAATTTTAGTTGGTACGGAAGTTCTAAAACATATTTAATCCAAAGATAATAAATTGTTGGACACTTCACTCAAAAAAATTCTAATGGAATTCCATCCTCAATAATCCGTTCATGATCGGATTTTGACATTTCCATTTCTTAATTTTTTGATTTTTCTTTGAGTGACTTCTATCAACTTTCATCAAATCTTGCACACACCAAGTGACTATCTTGACAACTTATGGAATTAGGTTCATAGTCTTCAAAGTAAACAAAGTCTCCACTTTGACGAGTTTGTTTGAAAAAATAACAACTGAGTATAATAGACCCTTTTGCCATCTTGAAATCCGTGATCATTATAGTCTTGTAATAATTTCATTTTTCGTTCGGTGCAACGCATCAAATAATACTTCACATTTTCATCGTTGTCAATAGGTGCAATTACGGCAAAAACATCTCATACTTTTAATAAAATAAATTTAACATTTAATTATGCATATTTAAATTTATTTGTAGATCTTTAAATCATTAGAAAGTAATTGAAATGTTACCTTCTCTAACAAGATCGAGAAACTCGATCACCATCGGATGATATTGTAGTTTCCTACGATTGAATTTCTTCAAACATTGCAACGGAACATTTTTTCCTTGTATTTAGCTACCATGTGTTTCCAATCGTTCATACATTTTTATTTTCACGGACGTCATTGGATTTTGTGTTATGCATGCAAACATCACAAAAAGCAAGAATATTTTTCTTTTATCAGTAGAAACACATTTGTGGACAATTTTGTTTGAATTGAATGCAATTTTCGAGTCCCTTTTATTGTTTCAACGTCATTTCCAATTGATCTATCTACGTCTCCGATTCCAATATGCCGGAAAAAACCTTTATATGGAAAATTAGAAAAAGAATTTGTAAATATGATATCAAAATACAATTAAAAAATAATCATTGCATGATAAATCTACAATGTTTAAAATTAGATTTCCAATATAAATTAAATTGAATGTACCTTCGCACTTCTCTTGATGGGTTAATCTCATGGCTTAGAAGCGAGTTTGCACCATTGAACAGCTTCTTCGAGCGTTCACAGAGTGGCGTAACGAGTGGTTCATTTGATATCTTTTGAAGTACTCGTTTTATGCATGCTCCTACCACCGTCATGTTCTACTTTTCCATGGCCGATCTCAAAGAAATTCCAACAATGTTTAATGCATGTTTTCTTATGAAGACAACACGAAGCAAAAAAATGATCGTGCGGTTGAAATGACACCTTTTATCGATGCGACCATGTCAATGTTCATTGAATTTTATTCCACGATTTTTCAATGAATCATAAATTCTTCCAAAACAATGTTGTACAAAACATGTATCATGTATACGATCGTCAACGATATAAAAGTGATATTCTTTAATGATATGTCAATTTTCACTCGTGCTTTACATATGATCGACATTTTGTTTAGCATGTCTATAGAATATGGACGAGCATGGAGACTTTAATCGAGTGATAGTATTCACTCTAAATTTTCTTTGTGGAACAAATGTGTAGTTTTTTGCAAATCAATCAACGACAAAATGGTCCACGGTGGAAAAATTCACGAGATTTTTGAATTGCAAGTCTTGTTGGCTCTATGGGAATGCTTGGTGTATTTGTAAATTTACGCCTCAAACTTTCTCAAAAAGTCTATCGGAAAAATTTCGTCTTCTCGTAATTAAATTCTTTTAACACTAACTACACCTTGAATCGATGTACCGAAATATTCATATCTCTTCCATTTCACTTTCATGTTCGACGTTGATCATTTCTATCAATACGATATTTTTTGAAATTTAATTAATTTCCTAATCATGTATTTTTACCATAACATTTCTTTTTGTAAAATAGTTCATCGCTTTCTCTTTCACATAGAATTTGAGATATGATTAGGATAGTGGAAGGAGGAGAGGTGAATACTTCCATAATGTTCTACCGAAATCAGAGAACGTGTCATAATATAACTCAAATTCCACATGATAACGGCAACAACAAGTGTGTTTGATAGGTGATAGGTTTTACATACCACGGTTTTGTTGAACAAAAGCCTTTAGTGGCTTGAATTTGATGATTCTCTTCTTTGAACTTGTTGGAGTAACTCTATTTGAGTGGTTTCCAAAGATGTTTTTCATATTCTTGTCATTGATTTCGTGCTATTCTTCTTCGAATCACATGTCTTGGAGTCGGTGAAACACGCGAATTGTTCTTCCAATATTCATATATTATTTTTTTAACATCTTCTCCAAGTCTATATTTGTATGGTTGCCTACAAATAGCTCTCCAACAACGAGTTCATCATTTACATCTATTTGCGGTCGAAATTTTCGATGTTTGTGCGAGTTTTCGCGAGGTTCCCGAGTGCTCGTGCCATAGATGTTATATTCAAACGATTCTCTTGAGTACTTGGTGAAACCATTGCCATTTGTATTCCTCTACGTATATTTGAAACATTTCCTCTCTGAATCTCTTAATTGACTCTATATCACTACTCATATTTTTTATCACCTCTTTTTCATTTTTTTATCTTTGGTTGATTTTCGAATACCCAATAGTGTCGTCGCTTTTTTTAATTTCCTTGATGAAGTAGGAGACCTTTCAACATTTGAGCTTAGGCTTGTCCTTGCTCATTTTTGAAATAATTTTCAAAAATTTTATCGACACGATATGCGTATAACATGTGGTCAGTTTTTTATCTCCATATGTGTGAGTGTCGACATTTTTCTAACATCTCATTATCGATAGTGATTTCATCTTGTGCATATTCAAAAAAATAGTATATTCAATAAATAACTAAATTAATAAATATGTCAATAAAATATTAGAAGAAATTTTAAATATATAATAGAATCATAATATTTACATTTACATACTAGGTTAATTTCTACTTGAGGTTGATTTTCTTCTTCAATATTTTAGAGTATCTCTTTATATTTACATTATTCAGTATGTTTTCTTAAAACTAATTCATCAAATAAAAATTAAGCTTCACATTTTACATTGGGAAAAATTTAAAAATATATTAATAGATCATAATATTTATGCATTTACATACTGCTTCAATTTCTTCTTGAGTTGATTTTCTTCTTCAATATTTTGAGAATATCTTTTAATACCTTCATCAAAAAAATATTTTTCAAACTAGTTCATTAAATAAAAATTAAGCTTCACATTTTACATTAGGAAAATTTTAAATATATATCAATAGATCATGTAATATTTACATTTACATACACCTTTAATTTACGCGAGGTTGATTTTTCCTCTTCAATATTTGAGGGCTTCTAACCTCTTTTGCGATATTGTCCGTCTCTTCTCTACGTTCCTCGGGGTCTCTTTTTTCGATCATATTTTCTCACACAAGTTCTTCGATTTCCCATGATAATAGGGTATGAGGTTCAAAAAATTTCGTTCAAAAAATTAGACAATAACTCAATTACAAAAAATATCACAAAAGATTTAATTTAAAAAAATCTTTTGCAAAAATAATAATCCAATCCAAAACACACACTTTAAAAAACACAAAACACGTACTTCAACACAAAGCCCGTACATACCTCCAAGAAAAATCACACGCCTCCAAGAAATGTCTTCCAAAAAATTCTTTAAATCAAAATTTGAAGAAAAGTTTTTGAACAAAGAAAGCTCAAAAGATTTATTTCAACACAAAACACGAATGTACATACCTCTAAGAAAAATCACGCCGCCTCTAAAAAAGTCTTCCAAAAAAGTTCTTTAACCCCAAACTTTGAAGAAAAGTTTTTGAACTCAAACCAAGTTGTAAAATTAAATGAAGTGCGAAATGTGCGAAAATTGTGAATCATTTCGCGGCAATTTATATTGATGCGAAATGTGTGTTTTGTAGGGGGGCTCCACAAAAAATTTTTCCGGCCAAATAGGAGAGTTACACAATAGTTCGGCCAAACTTTTGATAATAAGTTCGTAGAACTATTAAGACGTTAGTTTTAATTTCTGTTAAGCGGAAAACATAGTTCGGCCGAACTTGGACTAAAAGTTCGGCCGAACTAACGTGTCACCAATTACGCAAAACCGAGGCTCTAAAAACGGTTATGCAACTTTGGGCTGGGTCAAATCCATGAAAGGTTGTTAATCATTGTCGGAACCAAGACAAAAATTTTTCAAAATTGAATCTACTTTCGGGGAAATATAACGTTTATGGAATTTCATAAACGTTTATTAATTTTAATTATTTTTCTAATAAAATGGGTGCAAACAATTTTACGAGGGTCATTCGATTCGGTGAAATCAAAATTTTGTATCTCCCAAAAATACATTGTAAAAAAAATTGAAAAAATTATGGGGCATTACATTGGTCGAATTTGACTGTAATGGGTAGCTTTTATATTTTGGTTTATAACTTATATGTTATGAAATTTGTTGCCACGTGAAACATATAAAAAATATGCAATTTTTTTCGTATTGGACGATTCAAAAAATTCTAGTAATTATGATATGCATCCGGTGGCTATGTAAATATAGCGAAAACAAAGTAGACTCTTGTCTAGATTGTTGTAACACATTTTGTTTTTTCAAAAACTTTCAAAATTTTCAATGAATACAACATTAGACATAACATGACTTCTTATGAATCACTTTGATTATTAAGAAACACACACACTCAGCATACTAGATGACATATCAAATCTGCATAAAAAAATTTCAAAAAAGTAAGTAATAGAAAGCTAACAAAATTTCTCACAACTTTTATTTTTATCGCAAAATGAAATTCTACATAGAAAAATTGTTATAAGTTTGAGGAAAGTTGAAGAACCAAAAAAAATTAAATTTTTTTCTCAAAAAAGGAGCAAAGGTGTAACTTGACTTCACATTTTCTGAAATCATTTTTCTTAATCTTTCAAAGAATAAGCAAGATTAAGATTACATAACTGTAAATGATTCTTAGCGATCACATGTTGGTGAATGAAATTTGGTGAAAAGTGTGTTAAGGGTTGTAAAATCTATGGTAGGCTTTGATGTACGCAAATCAATACAATTCAGATTCTGGCCCAATCGGCGGTCGGTCTACACCCACATTGATTCGGTTGTTTTTCATTGATATAGATTATATATTTCCTTTTGGACCTGAATTTATACTTCTGATAGGTGAGCTTTAGTGAGTTAAGTGAGTTAAGCAGGTTCTGGCATACATCTTTGCATCCGAGCGGCTTCAAGCGAGAAACCCACTTCTTAAATTAATCCTTGAGAAAATATTCTTAAAAATCGACTCATTTGCACATTGTTAATGAAAAAAGTTATTTGAAAAATAAAAATAATGAATTACATTGTATAAATCAAAATAATAAATTTTGTCTGGAATCACGTGAAGGCCTGAATTTTGCTCCATTCCCATAAACAACCATGCAAAAACATGCGGGATGCCACACGATACTTATACTTAAAATCTACCATGCTAGTGGTGGTAAAAATAGTTTAAGTATATTTGTTACATTTAAGACCTGCTTTCTCTGTACTTTGTTGCAGCCATGAATTCTCTGAGCTATTACAATATCCTTCATGGCAGTCAGGAAGACGATTGGAGACATGAGTCATCATGGGAAAGAAAACAACAGGAGTATGCTCATGCTTTTGATGTACTAGTTGTATTACCTTTAATGGAAATGCTGTCACTTTGGTGATGCTTTTTAAGGGGGTATTTTTTCGGTATGGAGAAGCTATTTTTATTCCAATAGTGCTTAACCACTTTAATGCGAAGACAATACAGTGTGCATGCTTATCCCGTCAATGACTGTGACTATTTTTTTATTCCAATAGTGGAGGGTGTGCGAGGGTGTGCATGCTTGTATCCCATCCAGAAACTCATGAACAAGCTCTCCTCCTAGCGAAGTAGAAACGAAAAGGGAGGCAGAAAACACACTTCCATGATAAAGAATATAGATTTTTTCACAGTTTGAATTCGGCTTTAAGTGTATCCATTGTATATGTGTGTTGTTGGTTTTTCAACTTTGTATCCATTGTGTACCCCTATTGCCTTTTCACAGATAAAGGAGTCTTACAATGATGAAATCTAGTTGCGAGAAGAAGGGACCGAAATCTAATTGTAGTAAAGACGATAGATACAGTGGCTTAAAATTAGGTTTGAATAAAATTAGTTACTTCATAGTTGAGACAGAAATTAGGTTTGAATTTTTGAACGGGGACAGAATTGAATTGAAAAGTAGGGGGCTGTAGATATATTTGCACGGACCGAAATTGAGTTGTAGGGATCGAAATCAGTTAGTAGGGGCAGCAGATATCTGATTGAGTGCGAAATTGATTTGAGACTAGATACGGTTAGACCAAAATTGAATTGTTGAAGCAAGACCCAGAAATGATTGAACTTGAAAGTTGAACTTGAAGCCACATGGCATGCACATGGCTCCACATATTTATTTACATGCCTTCTGTATTTTATTGACTATTAACCTTAATTTTAACAGTGACTGTGTATAAACTTTGCTTTTATCCCTTGACCCTTTAAAAAATGAGTTATCATTTCATTCTAACAGAACTAATGTTAGCATTAGTCTACCCAAATAAATATGTAGTTAGCAAAAAACAAAAATATCTATTAGTTTCTTTGTAGGAAGAGACGAACTATGATTCTCATGAAACATGTTTTAGTAGAAGTTAGCCCCACATACTAGTTAAAGTAACATAGAAACTAAAGAGAAATTAATGTTAAAATACACCAATATATTACTATAGTCCCATGACGTGATGGCGGGGACTAATAATGTGTCTAAATTAAGTCTTGATTATTTATGTGAAAATTTTATATGGAGAGTAAGAAAGACTATACTATTGACTATATTAAATTAAATTGAAAAGGATTTATTGTATATATCTCTTTGTTTGGTCATTTCACCATTTTGAAATGATGGCTCCTCAAAATGGATTAGTTCTTTACAATCAGTGGGTAGCCAACCATAAATCACAGGTATGTTGAACACACGCATATAAAAATATATATATTTAGAAAAAAACAAATATTTTTTCCTATATACATATAAAAATATATGAATTTAGAAAAAAACGGATAATGTTTTCCTATATTAATATTGAAAATAAATAAGTTGCATCATTTTATGCTTATATATAATAATAATAATAATAATCCACTTATTACAACAAAGAGAAAGAACATGACATTTCTAAAATTGCAACCAACAAATTACACTTCGCTCCATGAAAAAAAATCATTCTTTGATAGTCATTAAAAAAAATCATTGATAGTAGGAAAGAGCTAAATTTGTATGGAAATAAAACTGTATTCTTGGACTTTCTATGAAATAAAATGAAAAAAATATGTTGATACAAAGAAATAAAAAAGATTTCCATGAAGAAATGTAATTAGTTCATAGCCAAACTTAGCATAATTTATGAGGAAAATAAATGGCAATGCTCAGTGCTAAACTCTCTCAACAAAAACATTATATACTATAATTGTCTTGGATTAAACTTCATGTAATCTACAGATAATAAGAAAAAATAATAAACAAGGCAATGGATAGTTATTAGGGTGGAAATTTGGAAAGAATACTAGTTGGGTGTTCATTTGGTTTATTATAGCTAAAGGAAATTGACAAAGGCAATGGAAAAGGCCCTTTGGAAAGGTAAGAGGTATTAATTGGCACTTTATTTATGAAAATAATGGGAAATAGGAGAAAATGAAGGTGAAAGGTCACATGTTTCATGTGAGGAGTAAAATGAAGGAAAATAATGGAAAAATGAAGAAATTAGAGGCCTAATTAATAAAAAAGCTTATGAGGAGTAGTACACAACTTTTGTGAGCTCAGTTTTGAGCTCTCTCTCTCCTCTCTCATAATTTTGCACACTTAGATTTTTCTTGGAGCATTCTAGCATTGGATCAAGGAAAGCAAAGAGAATCAAAGATCAAGCAAGGAAAAGGAGGATCAAGTGGCTACAACGGGATTAATTGCAGGTATCAAGTTGCAACTATGATTTCCTTCCTAGATTTGGCATGATTGGTACATGCATGTGTTTATTTGGTTATCTTCCTATCATTGGCATGGGTCTTTCTAGGTGTGAGAGTGATTTTCAACCTTGCCTTTCCATTTCTGTATAACCATGGTGTGATGGGGTGCTCTCTTACTTGGTTGAACCAAATTCTCATATTTTTTCGAAATTGAGTGGGGTGGTCTCTAGAGAAGAACACAAGGCCCAAGAATTCTTGGACTATTGAAGTTTGGATTGCCGTAAATTTGGATTATTTGTACCTTGGTGGGCCTAGGAATCCTCGACTAGTGAATGGAAGGATATATAGTAAAGCCTAAATGTGTGTGCCCTCAATTAGGCCTAGGAATACTCAACCAGTGAATGGCGAGATATACTATAAAACTTATAGGGTGGAGTCTCGATTAGTCCTAAGAATACTCGACTGATGAATGGAGGGATATACGGTAAAGCCTAGGGACTAGAGACAAACAAATTCTTCACGATTTAGGTGCGGAGATCCAATGGCATCCATGCTTGTATTGTCTAGTGATCCCTGGACCGGTATATGGTGGGATTGCGGTAGAGCCTGGTATTGTATGTTTATCATTTAGGCCTAGGAATCCCTTGGTGGGATTCCGGTAAAGCCTCAGGAAGCCTTTATTAGTTTTGTTGTGTCTCACGTTCATGCTTGGAATATGGAACGGGGGTGATTGGCTGAAAGAATTATTTGGTTTAACCCAATCTATTATTGGCTGGTACATGGAAGTCCCTGACCTGGTTGCATTTTGCATATGTTAATAAGATCTATTTTCCTCTTGTGTATTATGTGTAAATGTGCTTGTTATTAAGTGATCTTAATGGTTGTTATATCATTGTTATTCTACTAGTTATAAGCTTGGTTTTATGACAGATCTTAGTCATGCATATCATTATGTTTTCTCTAGTAAATGAATAAAACTGAGTGTATGACCTAATAGATGGTAATGTAGATAATATGAAAGGACATCAGTCCTTCTTGGAAATTCTCAGATAAGTATGAAGTCCCTATGCTTAAATGTGTTTTCATGACATGTAGATTACATCTTCATGATGTGTTTGATGGAATGTTTGTCATGGCTAGGCCTTGTTGGATCAGGTCCTTATTCAAGTTTTGCATAGGGGCCTTGTCATGATGTTATTTATCATTTTTGTAAGTTTCATGAATTTTTTGGCAATGACCTGAGTCCTAGCCCTCAAAAAGCGGCTCGGGTTTCGAGGTCCCTGGCATAGAACTGCCTGAAAAATGCTACAGTCACATGGATGCCTTGTTATGCATGCGACTGAAGGGTTTCAGTTGCATGGAGGGCTTGTCATCAGTGCGACTAGGGATTTAGTTCAGCGAAAAAACAAGTTATCTCAAGGGTTGAGCACTTGGAAGGGTTGGTTGGATCGTGAAGGTACTATAGCATCTGAGGAAGGTTAGATTTGTCTTGTCTTGTCGGTTCCACTTCCTTAACTGTACTTTACCCTAGTGGACCAGTTAACTTGGGTAAATGTGGGAGGAGGGTGTTACAGAGTGGTACTAGAGCACAGTTCACCCCATGGACTAGATGGCCAAAATGTGTCATCATATTTACATGTCAGTTTCATATGTGTTCCTTAAGCTTGTGGTCCATGTACTTGTTGTGTGTGCATGGTGGTGGTCATTGTTGTAGTTGTGTTGTCATGTAGCAGATGATGATGCTATTATTGGGATGTGTTCGTTATGAATGCATGTTGGTTGAATATGAATAAGGTCATGGTATGCAGTTGGTGTTGTATTTCATGATGTCGATATGTTGCTAGATTTTGTTTATACATGTATCGTGTTAATCTGGTTGATCTTGAAGAGGAGATATCCTCCCCTGAACTATACTGAGGTATGTTGGTTATTTTTATGTTTTGGTTTAGCTGACATGGTGTACTTACAAGAATAATATCAAAGATAACTAGAAATATGGTAGGCTATAGTTCACGAGATTCCCCCTATGGATCTGATTAGTAGCATGGTGATAGGTACACTCCTGATATAGAAGCCACTTTGATAAGTTCGAAGGCATAAATAAGAATTTTTAAGGCATACAATGACATGATCATTCAGGCACATGACAAACAAGCATAAGTCAATGTAGTTATCCTTCATAGTTTGTCACATATGCAAAGACAAGTACTGCTTAGGATCAGTCATGGACAGGAGGATAAGAATAATGGAGCATATGGTAGTCAGTCTCATGGTGGTCACAAATTAGACAGAGATTACACGATCGAATATGGCAGGTTCATGGATACACCAGATAGGATAGGTGATAGACATAGGATCTATTCTAGCTCTAGTTCTAACATGTATCATGATCATTGTTGTTATCATCCTTACAAGAGGAGTGACAAGGGATATCTGCCATATGAGCTCAAGAAATTCAAGCGACCTACATTTGATGGATATTTGAAGAAGTTAAAAGAGGTAGAGGCATGGTTACTTGGGATGAAGAAATTATTTGAATTGCATGATTATACAGAGAACATGAAGGCAAAAATCTGGTGGGAAGATGTGAATCAAGTTAGAGACATCAGGACAAAAGAGTTGAGTTGGCATGAATTCAAGAGACTTTTTAGGAATAAATATTTGTCAGAGAGGTACTAACACAGGAAATCCAAGGAGTTTTATGAGTTAAATATGGGATCGATGACATTGATGAGTACACGACTAAGTTCCCAGAGTTATTGAGGTATGTACCATATCTTAAGGATGAGAAGTCCAAAGTTCAAATATTTTTTAGTGGATTACCATTAACATTTAGAGTATGATGATCATCAGTCACTTGAAGAAGTCGTTGGTAAGTTGAAGCATTGTTATGAGTAATCAAATCATAAAAAAAAAGTATCAGTAAGGATGGAAATGAAAATACAAAGCTGATGGTAAATGGAAGCCGAAAAGAAAAAGGCCCCAGGATGCAAGGGAGAAAGAAAATGTTGCACCTTACAAGAAGTTCAATGTATTTGGACAGGGACATGGGTCACAACATGGAGAGCAGCAGAAAAAAGGTGATTGTAAGGGACAATTGAAGTGTTGGATATGTGGCAAGGATCATCTCAAAAGGGATTTTCTACATAATCAGGGTGGTAGGCCTCAGATCTACAGTGCACAAGAAGCGCAGACTATTGGGGATGTTGGGAAGAGAATTCCTCAGATCTATGCAATATTGGATAATAGACATGCAAATCACCAAGCATCTATTATCGAGATGGACAGTAAGGTTTCTGATCAAGTTGTTTCTATTTTGATTGACCATAGATCTAATTATAGTTATGTTAACCCTAAATTGGTGGAAAAGTGTAGTTTGAATAAAGAATCGCATGCAGAGTCTTGGTTAGTGCAGTTGGATACAGGTACAAAGAAAAGAGTTCATCATTCGGTAAGAGCTTGAGCATTTGAGTTTAATCGTATGCCTACATCAACACATTTGAATGTACTTCCATTGGGATCATATAATATGATTTTGGGTATGGAATAGTTGTATCTTCATAGCACTAAGGTGGATTGTTATGATAAGGCTATTGAATGCTTGGATGACAATGGAGAACAGAGAATCTTATAGGGTAAGAAGAAAGATACATCAGTAAGAATGGTCACAACTATGCAGGCAAAGCATAGTCATAGGAAATGGTGTGTGTTATTTGCAATGCATATTCACGGTGCTAAAGGTAAGGATGTTGACGATTTGGAGGTCTTGAGAAGGTACCTGGTTCTACACCGGTTCCAGGATGTATTTTTCTCGGAGATTTAAAAGTTTCTGCCTCACGGGGAAGTGGAATTTTCTATTGAGTTGGTACCAGCGACAGCACCAACATTGAAGGCACCGTACAGGATGAGCACTCCAGAGTTAGTAGAGCTAAAGTTGCAGTTAACGGAAATTCTCGACAAGGGATACATTAGGCCAAGTGTATTTCTATGGGGTGCACCAATATTGTTTGTGAAGAAGAAGGATGGTACTATCAGGCTATACATTGAATATAGACGATTGAACAAGGTAACAATCAAGAACATGTATCTATTGTTGAGGATTGATGACTTGTTTGATTAGTTAAAGGGAGAAACAATGTTCTCAAAGATAGATTTGAGATCAAGATACCATCAGGTACACATCAAAGAAGAGGAAATTTACAAGCCAAATTTCCAAACCAAGTATGGGCATTATGAGTTTGTTGTACTTCCATTTGGTTTGATTAATGCTCTAGCAACTTTTATGTGTTTGATGAATAGTGTGTTGCGTCCTTATTTGGACAAGTTTGTTATTATGTTCATTGATGATATATTGATATACTCTAAGAATGAGGAAGAGCATGTCGAGAATTTAGCAACAATATTGATATTGCTAGGAGAGAATCAATTGTATTCCAAGATTAGCAAATGTAGTTTCTTTTAGATAGAGATACATTACTTAGGGTTTGTTGTCTCCAACGAAGGCATGGTAGTGGATCCAGAAAAGATAAAATCTATCATGGAATGGGCAGCTCCTAGGAATGTGGATGAGGTAAGGTAATTTATGGGTTAAGCAGGTTACTACAGGAGGTTCATCAGAAACTTCGCACATATTGATTATCATATCACATCATTTCAAAGGAAAGGTAGGAAACTTGAATGGACAGAGGAATGTGCACTTGAAAAAATTCTTGACAAATGCTTCAGTTCTCAATATTACATATCCGAATAAATAATTGTGGTGTGTACAAATGCTTGTAAGAGAGGGATCGGTGGAGTCCTTATGTAGGAGGGACATGTGGTATGTTACGAATCTAGAAATCCAAATGAACACGAATAAAATTATGTCACACATGATCTTGAGTTGGAAATGATCATACATGCATTGAATCTGTGGAGACACTATATTATTGGTAGGAGGCTTGTATTGATGAGTGATCACAATGTATTGAGGTACTTATTTCATCAACCAAATCTTAATGCCAGACAAGCTAGATGGTTGGAAACAATTAGTGGTTTCAACTTTGAGATCATGCAAATTAAGGGAAAGGAAAAGAGGGTTGTAGATGCTCTTAGAAGAAGGGTACAAATTAATCACATTGTAGTTATGAGTTCATATGGGATAGATCTACAAGATCAGATCTTGCAAGTAGGTCAACAGGATGACAGATATAGGGAGCTTATGCACAGATTACAACATGGTGCAAGTGATCAAGATGTGGACTATTGTCTCACAACAGATGGTTTGCTCAAATTTAGGGACAATATCTATGTGTCAGACAACAATGAGCTCAAGAAGCTTATCTCGAGGGAATTTCATGCTAATTCATATTCAAGTCACCCAGGATATTAGAAAACATTGGCAGTTGTGAAGAAATTTTATTATTGGCCGAATTTTAAGAAATAAGTTGCATATTTTGTTGTGATGTGCTTGGATTATCAATAGGTAAAAGCAGAGTGTAAGCATCTAGGTGGATTACTACAACCTATTATGATTCCATAGTGGAAATGGGAGGTCATTTCCATGGATTTCATCACAAGTTTTTCGAGGACATCTATGTTGAATATTGCAACTAGACTTTGTCTATTTTTAGACATGTCGATCATATTCTATGAGTTGCAATATGCTATTTGTAGATGGTTGGTCAAATTTGAAAAATAGATGAAATTATATTTTTAGAATATTGGGCGAAGTCTATTTATAGAGCGATGATCTAAAAATAGATGCATGTCGAATATTATTAGCTCTTAATAATATTTGGACCCTAAACATTATCTTATTCTCTTGGAGCACTTCAGTTAAGTGCACAGATGTGGAACAACAGCTGATAGAAGGAATTACGCTATTCCTAAGGGTTTAGTGGAGCTATTGCATGGAGGACTTCAGTTAGAACTCATGTGACAGAGTTTGGTGGAGTTGGAGAATTAGTTGGTGAAGTTGTATTTAGTTTAACTCAGTTAGACTCAGTTGAGCTAGTTGTATCTAGTCTAACTGATTGATACACTAGTGAGAGTGGTGTGAATTAATTAGTTAATTAATTCAATAAATAATAACTCATTAATCAACTGAAGAATACATCAGTTAACTACAGTGCATGGCAGTTTCAGTGGAGACCAGTGGAGAGATAGGTGAAAGGGCAAGATAGATTATCCGTTGTGACTACTAGTGATGCATGAATTGCATCTATATATGTTGAAAATGCAACAAGATGATGGAGCTTAGTGAAATGAAGTCGCCTTCACTAAGTGGGCCCGTAGGCTATTTTTGGTGCAAAATCTATTTTTAGACATATGGATCATGGTCTATGAGTTGCAGGATGCTATTTATGGATGATTGGTTGAGTTGGTAAAAATAGATGGACCTCTATTTTTAGACATTGGGCGGTTTCTATTTTTAGACTGCCGAGCTAAAAATAGAACAGTCAAATATTATTAACCCTTAATAATATTTAGACTATAAACATTATCTTATCCTCTTGGAGCACTTCAGTTTGATGTTTGGATGTGGCACATGTAGCTGACAGAAGGAATTACACTATTCCTAGGGGTTAGTTGAGCTATTGCATGGTTCACTTCAGTTAGAACTCATGTGGCAAAGTTTGGTGGAGTTGATGAGACAGTTGGTGGAGTTGTGTTCTGTTTAACTTAGTTGAACTAGTTGTATTTAGTCTAACTAACAAATACACTAGTGATGAGTGGTGTGAATTAATTATTAATTAATTCACTAATTATTAACTCATAAATCAACTAAAGAATACATCAGTTAACTGCAATGCATGGACAGCTCAGTGGAGACCAGTGTTAGAGGTGGGTGAAAGGGTGAGTCTACTATCAGTTGTGACTATTGGTTGTGCATGAGATTTGCACACACATTGATGGAGATTGCCAATGAGGATTGCGCAGTTGGAGCTAGTGGGATTCGAACTTGGATCTCATCATTAATCAACTTGGATTGCGCAGTAGAGGCAGGCAGACTTGTGGAGGAGATTTGAACCCAGGACTTGTTCAAATCTTAGTTAGTTTGTGTAAAAATTTTGGGAGATAGTACTGAGTACTTGTGAGGAGTATTGTGCTATGTATTGTTACATGTTCTCTATCATTTTAATATACAGATAGTTGGGGGTTTTCAGCTATTGCTTTCCCCATTACATCCTGTGTTGATATGTGTGCTTGATTATGTTTTAATGAGCGCATGCGACTGCTTTCTATTTCCTCATATTGATGATCAATTGTAGAAGAGGTTATGTATTATGCATGAAGCTTAAATAGTGTGTAATCAGGATAATATCGGTGAATAATTCAGCTATTATTCAAATTTCTACATGGTATCGGAGCGAAATTGATCATCGGATCTATTACAGTGATTACAATTATTTCTGTAGACAGAGTCTGTAACGGGCCAGGTAGCCTCTGGATCCATCCTTTCTTTGAAAGGTGATATATCCAGTAAATGCCCTTACAGTCAATATCTGTGCTAGAAATACTTTTTTCTCACAGATCCAGAAGCAGCTGAGTTTTGAGCTTGGAATTCGAATTTGCAGCAGAATTTGGAATTCGAAATTTGCAGCAGTTTTCTTGGTGCTAGAGTTGAAATGTCTTTCAACGGATTGCGACTGGAATATGCCCTTGAGGGCAGTTCGAATTATGTTGCATGGAAGGACCAGATGGAGGCGGTATTAGATGATAACGGGCTGAAGGATTTCATAGATGCTGAGATCCCGAAGCCTATTTATGCTGCTCAAGTTGAGGCTTGGCAAAAGAAGATGGAAAAATGTCGAAGGATTTTGTTGGAGCGCGTGAAGGATCACATTGTATCCAGCATGCATGGAAAATCTTCTCCATACTTGATGTGGAAAGCATTGACAGATTTATTCCAAAGCAAGAGCGACCAGAGGAAGTTGGCGCTCGAGGATAAACTCAGACACATAAAGATGGAGAAAGGCGACAATATGCCGAAGTACCTCACGAAGTTCATCCAATGCAGGGATGAGCTGGGAAGTGTGGGGGTGATTTTCGATGATGAGAAATTGGTGAGCTTGGCTCTCCTTGGTCTTCCGAAGAGTTGGCATGCCTATCAGAATTCTGTCAATGGTCGGGAGAAATTGCCAAGATGGGAGCGACTTTGATCGGATCTTGTGCAAGAGGAGATAAGGCGGAATACCAGGGACGGAACTTCATCAAAGGCATCTGATGAAGAAAATTGCGCTTTGGCTGCCAAAGCAAAGAAGGGGAAGAGCAAGAAAGCTTCTCATTTCGATGCGAAAGGCAAGAAGCAGGACATGTCCAAGGTGAAGTGTTTTCACTATCACCAACACGGACATTATGCCACAAATTGTCCGCAGAAGAAGAAAAATAAGCAAGCTACTGGATCTGCAGCGGGAGAGGCCTTAGCCTCGCAGTTTGAGCTGGATTTTTCGTTGATCGCATGCTTGGTCTCAAGTGTGATGGGATTAGTATGGTTCTTGGACAGTGGTGCATCTTTTCACATGACTGGAGATTGAGATCTGTTTTCAGATCTGGATGAGAAAGATCTTGGAGTGCACATCGAGATGGGCGATGATGGTAGATACAGTGCGACCCGTATCGGTACAATTTCCTTTGAGAGGGAGTCTGGTAAACCCTTCGTATTGAAGGAAGTGATGCATGTTCCAGGATTGAAGAAGAATCTGATCTCTGTGGCGATGTTAGAAGACAAGGGGTATGATGTGGTCTTCAGTGAAGGAAAAGCTTTCCTGCGCAGTAAGACAACTGGAGAGACCCGGAAGATAGGGGTTCGAGTCAATAACCTTTATCAGTTGCAAGTAGATGGCTGCGTAGCAATGGCATGCAAGGCGGAAGGAGTGGTGAGCCGGGATGATGGCGAGCTGTGGCACCGGAGATTGGGCCACCTTCACCATGGAGCTTTGAAGATACTGTAGCAGATTTCTACTGGGCTTCCTAAGGGCACTCTTGCGCAGTCAAATCAGTGCAAGGGGTGTACCTTGGGAAAATTTGTGAAAGCCACCTTTCACGAGAAGGATAGTCACGCCACAACGATCCTTGAGAGAATTCACACAGACGTGTGTGGACCTTTCTCAGTAGCTTCAACAGCAAAGCACAAGTACTATGTGATATTTGTTGATGATTTCTCTCAGAAGTGTTGGATCTTCTTCATGCAGAAGAAGAGTGAGACATACTCAAATTTCTGTGAGTTCAAGGCGCTGGTTGAGAAGGAATCGGGGAAGCATGTGAAGTCTCTTAGGAGCGACAATGGTGGTGAATTCATCTCTGCTGAATTCAAGGACTTTTGCAGCGCAGAAGGGATTCGGAGAGAGCTCATCGCACCCCATAACCCACAACAGAACGGGTTGCTGAGCGGAAGAACAGAACGATCGTGGGTGCTGCACGGGCAATGTTGCATGATCAAGGCCTACCCCTTCACTTGTGGGCTGAGGCATGCAATACTGCAGTATATGTGCAGAACCGTTGTCCTCACAAGATACTTGGCATGAGTACATCGGAGGAGGCATTTTCCGGTAAGAGACCTGATATTTCCCATTTGAGGATTTTTGGTTCACCTGTCTACTTGCATGTGACGAAGGATGCCAGGAAGAATTTGGATCTGACCACAGAGGTTGGGATATTCTTTGGGTACACTGATACACCCCACAACTATCGTGTGTATTTACTAGACAGTCGCAAGACTGTTGTGCGACGGGATATCAAATTTCAGGAGGAGAAAGCCATGCAGTGTGTTGTATCAATCAGCCCCCCCCCCATTTGGATTTTGGCCATATTCTCTTTTCCTCTTTCACCGCTGCCCCATTAAGTGTCTATCGCAAAATCTCATAATCGCGTCATCGCAAAAGCACGGCTTCTCTCACACATTATTCCCCATCATCGCATTTCTCGTTTTTGCGATATGCGCTCACCACGCCCATCGCATAGCGCAAGCGCGCAATTTTGGCTGTTTCATTCTCCTTTTATCGCATTTTCCCTTCTTGCGATCCTGCGACACGCGCTCCGGGTCCCGCCTTAAAGCCTTCATTCCGTTGTCTTGTCGCGTCCTTTCTTTGTAACTCCTCTAAGGGTTAGTTTTCCGAGTTTCCACATCATCAGTACCCTCCCTCCACTCTTCGTTGTATGCCTACATGTCACGCGTGTTTTCTCCGTTGTTCACATACTCTGGCCATGTGTCACACCTTTGCGTTTTCATTTAAAGTCCCCTCCTTGCACCGTTATATAATCCGCTCATATCTTTGCCATCACCTCCATCAGTCTCACTGTGTCCACCTTTTGTGTCATCAGTTTTATTCAATAAGCTTTGGTTTTTGCAGGAGCCTCTGGTGGGAACAAAATTAGCGGAAAGGATCCAGAAGTCACTATGATGTGACCTCCATTAAAGAAAGGTACTTCGATCCATGGAACTCTCCAGAGAGGAAATTAAAAGGAACACCTTTGGACAGTCGAAAACATTAATGCAGTGACAGAGTATTTATGAAGAAACAATGAATTCAGAGTCCATCCCGAAGGAGGTTCCGAATTTGAATTCCAAATCTGAAGATCGAAAGTACCACGTACAGGAGCAGGCGCCTCAAGGTTTTATTGCTGCGGATCTTCCTCCTCCAGAAAAAGGCCGAGCGTCTCATATTTTATTATTTATATTCTATGTATAGATAGATTTGCATTTCCAGCATTCATTCCAGAAATAAATTGCAATGTACAAACAATTATATTCAGTCGTTTCATAGTGTGGGCGTGAACATTTTCCGCCATTTGATTCAAAATAAGTTATTAAATGCTTTCTATCTACCGCCTCCTCTAGAATTCTCTATCTCTTCTATAAAAGCTAAAAAGAAAGACATTGTAAGGGTTCCAGATTTCTGTCAGCAAATGGTGCAGCGAGAAGACTTCTGTATTCATCTTGTAATATTTCTGTATGAAGTTTCAGAGCCCGTAGGGTCTCAGTGAGGAGGGGTTATAACTGTATTGAGGATTCTGGTCTTTGGTATCTCGCAGTATGTAACTTTTCTTATGTGTTAATACATTATCTCTTTTCATGCAAATTATATTCTTGTATCATGTTCTAGAATGCGAGTGGCTCACTAGTTCGCAGTAAGGATTCATCTTAAGTGGTGCCCTTTCTGGAATTAGTCAAGCGCTTTAAATAGGCCTAGAAGTGATATGTTGTTCCACGTTCACTCTTTCATATTTTCTGCTATATTAGTGGCTTAAGGATTCATAAATCGGTGCGCCCTTCTGCCAGTAATATCTTCTTATGTTTCCTCATTGCACTCACTTCCTGATATTTGATTTCTGTGATATATTATTTGAATCGGCCCTCTTTACAGTAAGCGGTCTCTTAACTATCTGATGCGTTCATGCTGAAGTGTTACATGATGTTTTTACATTATTCTAATCTTTGTATCAGTTTCTGAGAGAGAATGGTCCCATTCAAAATCCAATTTCCTTGTTTTTAGCAAGAGATAGTAGAGAGGCATTTGGACTGACAACCCAAGCTATATTACGTGTCTCCCTGCTATATAAGATGTCCTAGGCACTGGTCTATGGCAACTCTAGGCTGTCTCTAGGGGGGTGACAAAATCATCCACAACATCTTTCTGGCGCCATTGCCGGGGATTGAATTCAAGAATATCAGTTTCCCTGGGTCTCGACAAAGTTATTTTCACTCTCTAATCAGGTGAGCATAGAGAGTTGAAGAGTTGCATATCTCTCACCTTGGCGACTCCACTGGTCTTTATTTGATAAATTTTTATTGGTAGTCCTGGCTCCTCATAGGCCACATTTGAGGTCAGATACAGCCCAACTGAAAACACCTTACGTGTCTGACCCAGAGAAAATCATTCGTAAAGGAGTCTGGAAGGAGAGGAAGTCAGCCCGTGCTGAAAATTTCAAGTGTTCTGTTGAAAATTATCCGCCCTCTTCTTCTCAAGAAGTTAGAACAGAAAATCCTGAGTTTTGTTTAGAGACTCCACGTAGAGGAAGCACCTGGATTGAAGGAGAATCTCCTCCTCCACTCGAGGCTGAAGAAATTAAAGAGGTCACAGAAGTAGCTGCTGTTAACCGTGAATTATTCCCACCTACGCCTCAGGCTTCTGTGCAATATATTCCCATTGTTATTCATACTCCGCTTCCTCCTACTCCTTTCCCTTCATTTGTTGCTCAGACTGTTGTACAACCCCCACCTCCCCCAATGGCCAATGTTCCTGCTTTCCTATTGAACAAATATGCGCCCCTGGCCTTACCTCAAGCACTGAATGATATGCCACAGGATTATCTGAAAATTTTGCCGAGATTTAATGGAGAAAATGAGATTGATGCGCAGAGACATCTCGAGACCTTCTGCTCTTTCGCGGAGAACTTGAATGTTGAACATTTGGATGTGGTCTTGAGGTTGTTTGTGCAGTCTTTAGAAGGTGAAGCCAGAAAATGGTTTAAGACGTTGGCAAACCGTTCAATAACCACCTGGGACGTTATGGAGAATACTTTTCTTAGGAAGTGGGGAGAGAAGAAAGACCATGGTCAATGTCTCACTGAATTTAATACTATGAAGAAGAAACAGAATGAAGGAGTGGCAGAATTCGTCAAAATATTCAACAAGTTATATCTGAGCCTGCCTCCCGAGATGAAGCCTCATGAAGCTACTGCTAAGATAATTTTCATAGCAGCCTTTGATTGTGATTTTGGTTTTGCATTGAGAGAAAGAAAACCTGCCAATTTAGATGATGCGTAAGCAGACGCTCTGGAATTAGAAGCGAACTTTGCATCCACTGGGAAACTGAAAGGGAAAATTGAACAAGATACCAGGAGGAAGGGCAAAGAAGAAATTTCTGCTTTCAATCAGGAAAAAGATTCAGAAAAGTTGGATGAAATAAGTAAAATGGTAAAGAAGATGGTTAAGATGGAACTGGAGATGAAGAATGCAGCTCCCAAGAACTGTTATAATGCTCCAAACAGAGGATACAATCCCCAGTATAGAAGGCCACCATTGCAGATCTTGCCCAGAGAAGCAAAGGAATCACCGGACCAGGTGCCTCATCCCTTGTACCTGGAAGGGCCAGCAGATGACCCCACTGGAGACGTAGCTTATGGATTAGAAAGTTCAAATATGGCTCTTTCAAATAATGATGATATGGAGTGCCCGTTGCATGATGAAGAAGAGGAAGCAGAGATTGACCATTACTGTAAGCAGTTTGTTGATTTCATGGAAGCCCAATTCAACGTCAAATATGATCTCAGATCCTCGAGGAAGAGGACCAGAACTCAGGAGCAAGAGGAAGAACCACCTCAGGAAGAAGCATCTGCTCAGAAGGAATCAGCAACAAAGAAGAGCGCGGAGAAAGGTAAGAGTCCCCTAAATACTTCCTTACAGTCTAATATTCAGATTCCTTCTTCCTCAAAAATAGTCAATCCTCCTAATACCGAGCCAATATCAAAAGAGATTAGGTCTTCAGTTGAAAATAAGGAGTCAAAAGAAGTAGTTATGGAAAAGCCCACATCGGCTTTCAATTTGCAAAAAGAACTTGAAAAGATTAAGATTCATGTCCCATTGACTGAGTTATTAAAACAGCCTGTATATCAGTCCCAAGTTACTTCTTTTATACTTCCTCCCAAAATACCAATCGTGCCTGATAGTTTAAATCTTCAAGAAGAAAGACCCATGGTAGTCTTTGGCCCACACATCGAGGAGATAGATCCTTCTACTCCTCCCTTTTATGTATCCCTAGTCGTACATGACCTGCTATTACATAATTGCATGTTAGATTCTGGGGCTTCCCATAATCTTATGCCCTTATCTGTCATGGAACAACTAGGACTGCAGATTACAAGGCCATATAAGGATTTATATTCATTTGATTCTAAAAGGGTTAAATGTTTGGGAATGATAAAAGATTTAGTGGTCAATTTAGCTCAAATCCCAGCAAAAAGTGTGGTCATGGACATTGTGGTTGCTGATATCCCAGCCCGCTTTGACATGTTGTTGTCAAGGTCCTGGGGTACAAAGATTGGGGGATCAATTAAATTGGATTTAACATATGCTACTGTCCCAGTCTTTGGAGGGCAAGAGAGGAGGTTGTACAGAGAGACTAGATTTGTTAAAATGGTAACTAAGGCTGACTGCTCAGATAATTCTCCAGTTTATAACAAAGAGGGAGATTTTTCATGTTTAATGTTAGAAGAAAATCAGAATTATGCTCATGAGCCCCTCTTTGGTCAAACTCAAGCTGAGCAGCTTAGAGGAAGTCAGGAATCAGAAATATGGACTTTGCATTTTGATGGAGCTAATTCAAGGGAAGGAAATGGAGCCAGTGTATTGTTGATTTCTCCTACAGGGAAGTGGGTACCACTGTCCTTTAAACTGGAGTATGAAGCTACAAACAATGTAGCTGAATATGAGGCACTATTACTGGGGCTGCAAACAGCTAGGAACATGGGCATCCAATGCCTGAAGGTGTTTGGAGACTCTGAGCTGGTGGTCAGACAGATTAAAAATGAATGTCAAACTAAGCATCCACAACTCAGAGCATATAGAAATGAAGTATGGGACATGATAGAAAACTTCTTCTTAGCATTCAACATACAGTTCATGCCCCGGGAGAAAAACAGAATAGCAGATTCTCTCGATGTAGCTGCCAGTACTTTCCGTCCTCCTCAGAACCCGCTTTTAAGATATGAAGTGGAGGTACGGTATAGACCATCCATTCCAGACAATATTAAGCATTGGCAGGTATTCGAAGATGACGAACAGATGAAGAGATTTATGGAGACTGTGGGAGAATTCTCCAATATGGAGATTGATGATAACGAAGAGGAAGAAGTTGAAAATATTTCAGAAAATAAATGGGAAGAGAATATAGCAGGAAGTAGAGTGCTGCAGCTGAAGGGTAATGTGATACCTAGAGGGTTGGTACCTCTAGAAAGGTTATTTAATAAAGACGATGTTCCAATGCAGCCAAACAAAGTAGTAGAAGAAGATCAAGTGGGAGATTTGAATCTGGGTACTCCTACTGATCCCAAAATGATCAAATTATCTAAGAAAGTCCCAGAAGATTACAAAGAAAAGTATTTGAAATTATTTCAATCTTATAAAGATGTTTTTGCTTGGTCCTATGAGGACCTAAAAACTTTTGATGTAAATATAATGCAACACAAGATTCCACTGAGGGAAGATGCAAAGCCATACAAGCAGAAGCTCAGACAAATAAATCCTTTGCTTCTTCCATCCATTGAAAAAGAAATTAAGAAGTTGTTAAAGGCCAAGATAATCGTGCCACTAAGATACTCAGAATGGATAGCGAACCTTGTTCCTGTTCGAAAGAAGAATGGAGAAATAAGGCTGTGTGTGGATTTCAGGAACCTGAACAGGGCGTCTCTTAAAGATAATTATCCACTACCTAAGATGGATCACATCCTGCAGAAAGTAGTGGGAGCATCCAGAATGTCAATGATGGATGGATTTTCGAGCTACAATCAAGTAGTCGTGTTCCCAGAAGACCAGAAGAAGATTGCATTTACTACACCATGGGGAACCTTTATGTATGCTAGGATGCCATTCGGATTAATTAATGCAGGAGCTACTTTTCAGAGGGAAATGGACATAGCCTTTGTTGGAGAACAGGACAAGTTCTTGGTAGTTTACCTTGATGATATCACAGTATTTTCAAAGAATGATGGTGAGCATATTGAGCATTTGAGAAGAACTTTTGAAAAATGCAGAAGGTATGGCCTATCCCTCAATCCCCAAAAGTCTCTATTTGCATTAGATGAGGGAAAGCTCTTAGGACACATTGTGACTAAAGATGGTGTGAAAATTGATCTTAAGAGAGTTGAAGTGATAAACAACATTCCTTTGCCAAGGAATAAAAAGGAAGTACAGGTATTTTTGGGCCGAATTAATTTCTTGAGAAGATTCATTCCTAACTATGCTGAGATAGTTAGGCATATAACCAATATGTTGAAAAAGGACAATGAAGTTAAGTGGTCCCAGGAGTCTAGAGATGCATTTACAAGGATAAAACAGGCTTTTGCTGAAGCTCCTGTGCTAGTAGGACCAGATTACAAAAAGCCGTTCATGATATTCTCATTTACTTCCCCTCATACGATTGCTGGAGTGTTATTGCAGAAAAATGAAGAGGGATATGAACAGCCCATAGCATTCTTCAGTCAAGTGTTGTATGATGCTGAATTGAAATATAATATATTGGAGAAGCAGACATATGCCCTTGTAAAGTCCCTTAAAGCTTTCAGAGTTTATATTTTGCAATCTCACATTACTGCTTATGTCCCTACAGCAGCCATAAAAGATATTCTAGTTCAGGGAGATAGTGAAGCTAGAAGGGGAAGATGGATTGCAAAAATTCAAGAGTATGATTTGGATGTAAGGCCTACTAAATTGATCAAAGGACAGGGACTTGCCAAAACGCTATCTGAATCAAATCATCAAGCCTTGGGCATCAATCTGTCTGTGATAGCAAATGAAGAATCAGAAAAAGAAGAAGAGCAGCATGGACTAGAGATGGCTACCCAAAAGATACATGTGAAATATCTAACTAGTCCTTGGTACAAAGAAATAGTTGAATATCTTTTAACTCTAAGCCGCCCTCCAAGTTGTGATAAGAAAAAATACAGAGCTATAAGGATGAAATCTCAGAAATATGTCATTACTAATGGGCAGCTCTATTGGAGAGACCCTCTAGGTATACTGCTGTTATGCCTCACAGAAAATGAAGTGCAGAATGTAATGACAGAATTTCATGAGGGCATATGTGGAGGACATTACAGCTGGAGGGCTACCACTCACAAAATCTTGAAGGCTGGTTTTTACTGGCCAAAATTACATTCAGATACTTTTGCTTGGGTCAGATCGTGTGACAAATGCCAAAGATTTGCAGAAAGGCAGAAATTAGCGGCCTTGCCCTTGATCCCTATTCATATAAATGAACCATTCCAGAAATGGGGATTAGATTTTATAGGAGAGATACATCCCCCATCAAGTGGCCAACATAAATGGATATTGACAGCCACAGACTATTTCACAAAATGGGTGGAAGCCATACCTACCAGAAATGCTACAGATGCTGTAATTATGAATTTTATAGAAGATAATATCATATCTAGGTTCGGCTGCCCTGCCAAAATCGTAACTGACAATGCACAAGCTTTCAAGTCTGCCAGGTTTGTAAAGTTCTGCCAGAGATATAACATCATCCTGACTCATTCTACAGCATACTATCCACAGGGAAACGGTCTAGCAGAGTCATCCAATAAAACCCTGGTGAGAGCCCTGAAGAAGACAATCGCTGAAAATCAGAAAAACTGGGACTCTCAATTAAAGTTTGCTCTATGGGCGAATAGGATAACCAGCAAAAGAGCAACAGGCAAATCACCCTATGAGCTGGTATATGGGCGGGCTGCTGTGTTCCCTCTACAATTAGCATTGTCGGTGGCACGTTTTATGCAGGAAAACCAGGAAGAACCAGATGAGATAATTAGAAGAATTAATCAGCTGGTAGAATTGGAAGAAATAAGGAATCAGGTAGATCAGAGATTAATAGAATATCAGGAAAAAATGAAGAAGGTCTTTGATCAGCACGCAAAGGATAGGAATTTTCAAGTTGGAGACCTGGTTCTTAGATGGGATCTTCGCAGAGCCGAAAAGGGCAAGCATACCAAATTCGACCCACTATGGTTCGGTCCATTCAAAATAGTAAACTTAGGGAGAAATAATACTTTCATGTTAGAAAACCTGCAGGGAGATCTGTTGGACGCTCCCGTGAATGGACAATTCCTTAAACACTACTTTCAGTACTGACCCAGGCAGAGCAGGCCTAATTTATTTATGTATATAATCTAAAGCAAAGGTGATTTCAATTTTGAAGTGAAAATAATGTAAATAAGCTAATAGGTTTTGAAGAGAATACAAAGGGGTCTGAGGTCTGCGAGTTCTCGGCACGCCCGAGGACGAGCATGCCGTCCCCAGTTGGAGCCGATGTTGTATCAATCAACCCCCCCCCCATTTGGATTTTGGCCATATTCTCTTTTCCTCTTTCACCGCTGCCCCATTAAGTGTTTATCACAAATATCATAATCGCGCCATCGCAAAAGCGCAGTTTCTCTCGCGCATTATCCCCCATCATCGCATTTTTCATTTTTGCGATATGCGCTCACCACGCCCATCGCATAGCGCAGGCGCGAAATTTTGGCTATTCCATTCTTCTTTTATTGCATTCTCCCCTCTTGCGATCCTGCGACACGTGCTCCGGGTCCCACCTTTAAAGCCTTCATTCCGCTGTCTTGTCACGTCCTTTCTTTGTAACTCCTCCAAGGGTTAGTCTTCTGAGTTTCCACGCCATCAGCACCCGCCCTCCACTCTCCGTTGTATGCCTACATGTCACGCGCGGTTTCTCCGTTGTTCACATACTCTAGTCATGTGTCACACCTTTGCGTTTTCATTTAAAGTCTCCTCCCTGCGTCGTATATCATCTGCTCATATCTTGGCCATCACCTCCATTAGTCTCACTGTGTCCACCTTCTGTGTCATCAGTTTTATTCAATAAGTTTTGGTTTTTGCAGGAACTTGCAGTGGGAACAAAATTAGCGGAAAAGATCCAGAAGTCACTATGATGTGACCTCCATTAAAGAAAGGTACTTCGATCCATGGAACTCTCCAGAGAGAAAATTAAAAGGAACGCATTTGGATAGTCGAAAACATTAATGCAGCAACATAGTATTTATGAAGAAGCAATGAATTCAGGGTCCAGCTCGAAAGAGGTTCCGAATTTGAATTCAAAATCTGAAGATCGAAAGTACCATGTACAGGAGCAGGCGCCCCAAGGTTTTATTGCCGCAGGTCTCCCTCCTCCAGAAAAAGGCTGAACGTTCTCATATTTTATTATTTATATCTTGTGTATAGATAGATTCCAGCATTCATTCCAGAAATAAATTGTAAAGTACAAACATTTATATTCAGTCGATTCATAGTGTGGGCGCGAATATTTTCCGCCATTTGATTCAAAATAAGTTATTAAATGCTTTCTATCTACCGCCTCCTCTAGAATTCTCTATCTCTTCTATAAAAGCTAGAAAGAAAGACATTGTAAGGGTTCCAGATTTCTGTCAGTAAATGGTGCAGCGAGAAGACTTCTGTATTCATCTTGTAATATTTCTGTATGAAGTTTCAGAGCCCGTAGGGTCTTAGTGAGGAGGGGTTATAACTGTATTGAGGATTCTGGTCTTTGGTATCTCGCAGTATGTAACTTTTCTTATGTGTTAATACATTATCTCTTTTCATGCAAATTATCTTCTTGTATCATGTTCTAGAATGCGAGTGGCTCACTAGTTCGCAGTAAGGATTCATCTTAAGTGGTGCCCTTTCTGGAATTAGTCAAGCACTTTAAATAGGCCTAGAAGTGATATGATGTTCCACGTTCACTCTTTCATATTTTCTGCTATATTAGTGGCTTAAGGATTCGTAAATCGGTGCGCCCTTCTGCCAGTAATATCTTCTTATGTTTCCTCATTGCACTCACTTCCTGATATTTGATTTCTGTGATATATTATTTGAATCGGCCCTCTTTACAGTAAGCGGTCTCTTAACTGTCTGATGCGTTCATGCTGAAGTGTTACATGATGTTTTTACATTATTCTAATCTTTGTATCAGTTTCTGAGAGAGAATGGTCCCATTAAAAATCCAATTTCCTTGTTTTTAACAAGAGATAGTAGAGAGGCATTTGGACTGACAACCCAAGCTATATTACGTGTCTCCCTGCTATATAAGATGTCCTAGGCACTGGTCTATGGCAACTCTAGGTTGTCTCTAGGGGGGTGAAAAAATCATCCACAACACAGTGTTCGCTTGAGAGGGAGCCACACTTGCATGCAGATGAGGAGCTATTAGTTCCTAAGGATGAGCTTCAGGATGTGGATCAGCCACAAGAGGAAGTTCATGGAATGGAAGAGACCACTCATGCAGTGCCAACCATCAGAGGGTGGAAGCGCACTACAGAAGCTGAGTGACTGGCTCAAGATGCAGAGAGGGTTGTAGGACCACCTACAGCACAACGCAGACAGAGACAGTCACCGGACCGGTACACTGGATACATGGCTCTTGTGAGAAAATGTGTCGTGATAGAGCCATCCTCTTTCGAGGAAGCTGTGGAGGACCCCACATGGGTAGATGCCATGGTGGAAGAGTATGATTCGATTGTCAGAAACAGTGCATGGGAGATTGTCCCAAGACCGGAGGGGAAATCAGTGGTGGGTTCGTGATGGATCTACAAAGTGAAGCAGGCGGCTGACGGGAGTGTGGAGAAGTACAAGGCAAGATTTGTTGCCCATGGCTTCTCACAGATCGAGGGGATCGATTATGAGGAGACCTTTGCACCTGTCGCAAGGTACTCTTCCATACGGACGATCCTAGCTCTCTCAGCGCAGATGGGGTGGCACATCCATCAGATGGATGTGAAGACTGCATTCCTCAACAGAGTCATTGAGGAGGAGGTGTACATAGAGCAGACCAAAGGTTTCGAGATCTTCAACAGTGAGTCGCATGTGTGCAGACTCAAGAGAGCACTGTACGGGTTGAAGCAAGCACCTCGTGCTTGGTACACACGAATAGACAGTTACTTCACTAGACTTGGATTCTCCAAGAGTGAGGCGGATCCTAACCTGTACCAGATTGTGGTGGAGGGGAAGTTGCTGATCATTGTACTATATGTAGATGATCTGATTTTGACGGGTGATGAGCTGTTGATACTTTCATGCAAGGAGGATCTTGCTAGAGAGTTCGAGATGAAGGACTTGGGCCTCCTTCATTATTTCCTGGGATTGGAAATTTGGCAACGCAATGGTGGACTATTTGTTTCTCAAGGTAAGTATGCCCGAGAGATACTGGAGAAGTTCAACATGCATGGCTGCAAGCCTGCTGATACTCCTCTTCCTGCAGGTTGGAGGAAGGAGGATGCTACTTCAGCGGAGGTAGTGGATGCCACTGTCTATCGACAGTTGGTGGGGTCGCTTATGTATCTGGTCAATACACGACCCGATATATGCTATGTTGTTAACCAACTTTCGTAAGCTATGGTTAAGCCTACCAAGCTCTTTTGGGAGGAAGGCAAGCATGCATTGCGTTATAACGAGCGCATCGGGATATGGCTTGTGGTACGGACGAGAGGATGAGGTGAAACGCGCTTCGCGGATGCGTTGGGCGAGGAGCCCAACGGACGAGCACATACGGAGGGATCTTCGGTATCGGGTCGACGGTAGGTTTCTTGGTACCGGCGGAGACGGAGAGCAAGTGGCACTCATTTCGGCTCATTGTTGAGTATATGGCGGCGAAGCTTGGGCGCATGCGAGCCATATGGATCGGGAAGATCCTGGTCGGGTTGTTTGGGTCACACTTAGAACCTACTGTGATTTATTGTGATAACCAGAGTTGCATTAAACTCTCTTCTAATCCAGTATTTCATGATAGATCCAAACACATCGACATCAGGTACCATCATATCAAAGATTGTGTGCAGCGGAGAATCATGTTACTTTCATATATTCCCACGGAGGATCAGGATGCTGACATCTTGACGAAGGCGCTCACCGGGAGCAAATTCGAATACCACAGAGGCAGGATAGGGGTTGCAGATAATCCATATCTTGTTGAGAGGGAGTGTTGAAAATGCAACAAGATGATGGAGCTTAGTGAAATGAAGTCGCCTTCACTAAGTGGGCCCGCAGGCTATTTTTGGCGCAAAGTCTATTTTTAGACTATGTCTACTTTTAGACATATGGATCATGGTCTGTGAGTTGCAGGATGTTATTTATGGATGATTGGTCGAGTTGGTAAAAATATATGGACCTCTATTTTTAGACATTGGGCGGTTTCTATTTTTAGACTGACAGGCTAAAAATAGAACAGTCAAATATTATTAACCCTTAATAATATTTAGACTATAAACATTATCTTATCCTCTTGGAGCACTTCAGTTTGATGCTTGGATGTGGCACATGCAGCTGACAGAAGGAAATACGCTTTTCCTAAGGGTTATTTGAGCTATTGCATGGTTGACTTCGGTTAGAACTCATGTGGCAGAGTTTGGTGGAGTTGATGAGACAGTTGGTGGAGTTGTGTTCGGTTTAACTTAGTTGAACTAGTTGTATTTAGTCTAGCTGATAAATACACTAGTGATGAGTGGTGTGAATTAATTATTAATTAATTCACTAATTATTAACTCATAAATCAACTAAAGAATACATCAGTTAACTGCAATGCATGGACAGTTCAGTGGAGACCAGTGTTAGAGGTGGGTGAAAGGGTGAGTCTACTATCAGTTATGACTATTGGTTGTGCATGAGATTTGCACACACATTGATGGAGATTGCCAATGAGGATTGCACAGTTGGAGCTAGTGGGATTCGAACTTGGATCTCATCATTAATCAACTTGGATTGCGCAGTAGAGGCAGGCAGACTTGTGGAGGAGATTTGAACCCAGGACTTGTTCAACTCTCAGTTAGTTTGTGTGTAACTTTTGGGAGATAGTACTGAGTACTTGTGAGGAGTATTGTGCTATGTATTGTTACATGTTCTCTATCATTTTAATATACAGATAGTTGGGGGTTTTCATCTATTTCTTTCCCCATTACATCCTGTGTTGATATGTGTGCTTGATTATGTTTTAATGAGCACATGCGATTGCTTTCTATTTCCGCATATGGATGATCAATTATAGAAGAGGTTATGTATTATGCATGAAGCTTAAATAGTGTGTAATCAGGATAATCTCGGTGAATAATTCAGCTATTATTCAAATTTCTACAATATATACATTGGAGTTGCCAATGATAATAACGCAGCCAATGAGAGTGGGATTACATCGAATTTGTCTTTGTAATCAGCTTGGATTGCGCAGTGGAGGCAGGCTAGCAGGTGGCAAAGATCGGTGCATGGATTTGCACGATTGGGCCTTATTAGTGTATGACGATTGTACTGTACTGAGAGCTTATGATAAGCTTTGTATGTTTGTATGAGATTTTCATATGATCTCCATGATACATAATATGATAGTTGGGGTTTTCAGCTTCAGGCTTTCCCGTTAAACAATTGTGTTATGTGTGTTTTTATTGCTTCATGTGTTTTGCAATTGTTGATTAAATTTCCGCAAGAATTATAGTGGAAGGATTCTATATTTTGCATAAAGTTAAATAGTGTGAGATCAGGAGAGTCCGGATATATACATGCATATTGTATATAATTTATACATGGTATCGGAGCTGTGTTATCGATTTTCTACATGGAATGAGAGCAGGAATTTTTGGGCGCGCGAGTTTGCAGAGAATATCTGAAATTTTTGGTGAAATATTTTTAGAAAAAAAAAATTCATATTTGGATTCCCTGTGAAAAAACACCCAAATTGAAGAAAAAAAATTGGTCGAATCGGAGCTCGGATGAAGGAGATATCATCGATTTAAAATCAACTCTTTTGTTAGAAAATTTTGCGACGGCGGGACAATTGCAATGTGCGCGAGCCAAGAATCTACATGAACTGAGGTACAAGATGCATGAAAAGATTTGAGGAGTAAAGCAGAGGTTAGTGACTTGGTGGTTGAGAGGGATCCTCTCAACATTCAACGTGAGAAGCAATCTCATAAGGTTGTGAAGCAGCCACAACTGGAGATGCAGAAGAATCTTTATAGATTTGATGTAGATGGGATTTCTACGGAACTTCCTACTGTTGGGAAGTACAATAAAGACATGCAATTGAAGCTTGAGAGGGAGCAGGATTTGCATGCAGGTAAGAGTGAACCTCGGGATGTGGAGCAGCCACAAGATGAGGATCATGGAGTGGGAGCAACTACTCATGCATAGAAATTTCGTGCCAGATGGGCAGAGGGAGTGCATGCATCCATACCACCAGGTGAGAGGTGGGGCGACATGCATGAGTAATCCCAAGAGGAGATTTCTAGGCAGGATTCATTGAGATCGTGTGGATCTCATGAATTGAACTTGGCTACGAGGTGCCCACAAAGCAGCAGTAGCATGATCAGTTGGATTGATGCAGGCAGATCAAAGTGACAGTGTCGAATACTAGAGCGCAGTTCAGAGTTGACAGCAAGTGCAGAGTGCATGGGTGCAGAGTTAAAAAATGCAGTGGTTCCTGAAGACATGTGCAGTAGCTAAGCAGAAGTTGAAGACTTTGATGCATCAAATTGATTGAGTTGTTTGGAGCCTATTCAGTTTCGAAATAGTTGCAGAGCAGATGCATGGAGTTGCATGGCGCTTTAAAAGGTTGCAAGGCGAATGCATGGAGTTGCATGTCGCATGCAAAGACAGTCCTTTCTTGTTGAGAGGGAGTGTTGAATATTGCAACAAGAAACAGTGAAGGAGGCATCTTGAAACATCATTCCTAATCCTAGTTGGAAAGGGATCACCTAAACTAGGTGGGGCCCACACAAGTGATTTTTGTCGCAAAGTCTATTTTTAGACTATGTCTATTTTTAGACATGTCGATCATATTCTATGAGTTGCAGTATGCTATTTGTAGATGGTTGGTCAAATGTGAAAAATAGATGAAATTCTATTTTTAGAATATTGGGCGAAGTCTATTTATAGAGCGCTGATCTAAAAATAGATGCATGTCAAATATTATTAGCTCTTAATAATATTTGGACTCTAAACATTATCTTATTCTCTTGAAGCACTTCAGTTAAGTGAACAGATGTGGCACAACAGCTGACAGAAGGAATTACGCTATTCCTAAGGGTTTAGTGGAGTTATTGCATGGAGAGATAGGTGAAAGGGCAAGATAGACTATCTATTGTGACTACTAGTGATGCATAAATTTCATCTATATATACATTGGAGTTTCCAATGATAATAACGCAGCCAATGAGAGTGGGATTACATCAAATTTGTCTTTGTAATCAGCTTGGATTGCGCAGTGGAGGCAGGCTAGAAGGTGGCAAAGATCGGTGCATGGATTTGCAAGATTGGGCCTGATTGGTGTATGACGATTGTATTGTACTGAGAGCTTGTGATAAGCTTTGTATGTTTGTATGATATTTTCATATGATCTCCATGATACATAATATGATAGTTGGGGTTTTCAGCTTCAGGCTTTCCCGTTAAACAACTGTGTTATGTGTGTTTTTATTGCTTCATATGTTTTGAAATTGTTGATTAAATTTCTGCAAGAATTATAGTAGAAGGATTTTGTATTTTGCATAAAGTTAAATAGTGTGAGATCAGGAGAGTCCGGATATATACATGCATATTGTATATAATTTCTACAATCTAGAAAACTGTCATGGTGGACAGGTTGACAATGGTAGCGCACTTCATTCCAATGAAGTCTACTTATTCATCTAGTGATGTGGCACATGTATTTATCATAGATGTAGTGAGGTTGCATGGTGTACCAAAGAATATTGTGTCAGAAAGGGATGTTAAGTTCAATTCTAGGTTCTAGAAATATTTATTTGTAGGTTTGGGTACAAAGTTGGCCTTTAAAACAAATTATCATCTATATATAGATGGAGAGACAAAGAGGGTCAACTGATTCTTGAGGACATGTTGAGAATCTATGTTATGTATCAATAGCAGAAGTAGGAAGAGTATCTTCCATTGGTTTAGTTTGCTTACAACAATGGGTATCAAGAGCAACTGAGGATGAATCTATTTGAGGAACACCATGGGTAGAGTTGTAACACTCCCATCAATTCAAGTGATCTAGTTAACAAGGTATTAATTGGACTAGACATGTTGGTAGAGACAGAACAAGAAATGTAGGTTATCAAGAAGAATCTGAAGGCAGCACAGGACATGTAGAAAATTTACGCAGATTAGAACAGGGCGTTTGAGTTCCAGGTTGGGGACCATGTGTACTTTCACATCAATTCGAAGAAGATCTCCTTGAGGATTGGGTCATGTGTGATGTTGGAACCTCAATATTATGGACCTTTCAATATCCTCGAGAGGATTAGAATAGCGACCTAAAAAATTGCAATACCTCCGACAGTGAAAGTCCATGATGTTTTTCATGTTTCATTGCTTAAAAGATATTTAAAGGATGTTGATCATGTTATTGATTGGTTTGTATTACAGGTGGAACAAGAAGGATAATTCTGGTCAGAACCTCAGTCTATTTTGCAGATAAATATGCTCATGCTCCAAACCAAGCAATCGAGTAGGTTAAAGTGCAACGGAATGACTTAGGGCCCGATGAAACTACATTGGAGATGGTTGATCAGATGCAGGATATGTATCCTTATTTTTTCATTGATTGAGGTAAAGAAGTTTTGGTATATGTATATATGTATTTGTAAGTAAATATTGCATCGATTTGTGTTATAAATCTCTAATAAGTGGTATGGGTGTTATGTTGTTATGTTTTTCATGTTGGTTGCTTTTCTGCAAGTTGTTCATTGTAAATATTGCATCGAGTTGAGTTATGAAGCTCCATAAGAAGTATGTTTTGGTTTTTTAGCGGTTTTTTTGGATGTAGCTGTCATTGAAAACCGAGGACGGTGTTCCTCTAAGGGGGAGGGGTCTGTAATAGCCTCAAGTTAAAAATCCATGTAAATAAAGTTAATAAAGGAAAAATAATACCATGGTTATGGGACACATGTTCCAAGTTGAATGTTGGTAAAAACATCCTAGTGTGGGTGTTCATTTCATTTATTATGGCTAAAGGAAATTTTCAAAGGCAATGGAAAAGGCTTTGGAAAGGAAAGATGCATTAATTGACATTTTATTTATGAAAAATAATGGAAAATAGGAGAAAAGGAAGGTGAAAGGTCACAAGTTGCATGTGAGGAGGAAAATGAAGGAAAATAATGGGAAAATGAAGAAATTAGAGGCCTCATTGGTAAAAAGGCTTAGAAGGACCAATACACAACTTTTGTCAGTGTTACCTTTTGTCAGTTTAGTTTTGGGCTCTCTCTTTATTCTCTCTACTCTCTCACACTTTTGCACACTTAGATTTTTCTTGGAGCATTCTAACACTGGATCAAGGAAAGCAAAGAGAAGCAAGGATCAAGCAAGGAACAACAAGATCAAGCAACTACAATGGGATTACTTGTAGGTATTGAGTTGCATGTATGATTTCCTTGCTAGTTTTGGCATGCATGGTATATGCATGTGTGTATTTCGTTCTCTTGTTGTAATTGGCATCGTTCTTGCCAAGTGTGACAGTGATTTTCAACCTTGCCTTTCCATTTCTAGATAGCCATGGTGTGATGGGGTTCTCTCTTACTTGGTTGAGTTGGATTTTTGATGGTTTCGAAATTAAGTGGGGTGGTCTATGGAGAAGAAAAAAAGGCCTAGGAATCCCTGGACTGGTGAATGTGGGATAACGGTAAAGCCAAATTGTGTGTACCTTCATGGGCCTAGGAATCCTCGACCAGTGAATGGTGGGATATATGTAAAACCTATATGTGTGTGCCCTCAATTAGGCCTAGGAATCCTCGACCGAAGAATGGCGAGATATACAATAAATCCTAGAGGGTGGAGTCACAACTAGGCCTAGGAATCCTCGACCAGTGAATGGTGGGATATACGGTAAAGCCTAGAGACTGGAGACAGACAAATTCCTCATGGTTTAGGTGGAGAGATACGTTGACGTCCGTGCTTGTATAGGCCGAGTGATCCCTGGACTGGTATATGGTGGGATTATGCTAAAGCATAATATTGTATGTTTAACGTTTGGGCCTATGAATCCCTTGTTGGGATTGTGGTAAAGCCCGAGGAAACCTTGATTGGTTTTTTTGTGAGCTCCACATTCATGCTTGGAATATGGAACGGGGGTGATTGGCTAAAAGAAATATTTGGTTCAACCCAATCTATGGTCAGGCATCATGTACCATTCTAGATGTATTTATATCATGTTTAGTCATGAATTATAAGATGCATTTTCAAAACTTGATAAGAGGAAAGTAGATAAATTTTAGAAATGTGCACCCAAAGATGAAAAAAATGAAAACATCTTATGTTCCAAGAAAAGTATACACATTGGTAATCGCTACTCTTCAATCTATTAACAGAATGGAAAAGATAAACATGAAAAAGTTTTTCCCGTCCTGCTATTTTACTCACAAAAGAGCTCCATGAATTGAGATACAAAAGAGTTGCATGAATCACTTGTCCATTGTACAGTCATTACAAAATATAGGTTTATTCATGTGATCCCTTAACCATAGTGAAGAATATGAAGCAGAGCTCAGGTCAAGTTATCCTTTTGCTTGGTTGTTACCGCAACATGTCTAGATTGCAATATTGTAGGGTGGTTTCCCCATAGTGGTACCACTAAAAACAATAGTGTGTTATTACATCTCTAAAGTGATTGCGTTAGGTATTTATATTATGGAATAAGTTGTTGAATATCCTTCCTTAGTGTATCTATCATGAAAATTGAAGGAAATTCGTAGTTGTCGTTAATCAACATAAACATGGTCTAGATTAGATCAAAATTTTATTTCAGGTCACTATAATTATGCACAAATTACATGCCCAACTTCATGTTAATATACCAAAATCTTGATTTTTCCATCAGTCATTGTTGTACCCTCTATACTAGCCATAATCATATCTATTGAATCATCTATTTCCCTCACTGATATAGATTGATTTCCTCTTCTTCCAGTAGAAACTATAGCTTCATTTAAAACATTTGCAAGATCAACGCCATTAAAGCCAGGTGTTCTCATTGCCACCTCCTCATTCTGCAAAGTCCACTTCCAAGCCAAAATGCATCCTCTTTGTTGGTGGTTGTTTGTTAAGTAGACACATTCAATGTTGAAATTCCAACACAATTTATTTGTCTTGGGAAACGAAACCAGACGGATGGATAATTTGCTTTGTTCTTTGGAATCCAACATTGTTAATCATTACTCTTCAATCTACTATCAGACTAGAAAAGATAAACAACAAATAGTTTTACATGTCTTGCTATTTGTGTCACAAGAGAGCTGCATGAATTGAGATACAAAATAGCTCCATGAATTGCTTGTTCAGTGCACAATCATTACAAAATACAAAGGGGAATGGTACACTGTCCACTACATCTAGCCATATTTTGAAAAAAAAAATCTAGATGTCGATGCCAAAAAGGGCATTCTTCCCTTGCTTATGTTGGGAGGGGTACTTGTGTGCCCACTCTCTTTGGCATCATGTATCACTTTAGATGTATTTCTATCATGTTTAGTCTACAGAATCATCCATATACAAAATCATCCTTTAATTAAGTTACTGCTAAAGTCCACAAAGGAGTAAATACTCTTTATCCTCCTTTGGATTTGAACCTATGACCTTTTACAAAGAAGCACATATTCTTAACCATTAAGCTCACAATAACAAAAAAACTTCTTATTCAACACTACTATAGTATTGAACCCATCTGAACTTAGTACCATATACACCTAGAGGTTCCATATCCCAGGTCTCAATATTTCATATTCATATGGTGATTTAAATGGGTTTTTGTTAACATTTATATTCAACAGGTCCAACTAACCATCTAAATTTTATACAACGTTAAAATTACACAAACATACAAAGTGATGATAAATACACACCTGTTATTGATAAATTCGACGTTTCGAACCAAGCCACCGTGGCTCATCTTTAGGAAAAGATCCATGAGTAAGACTGATCTCACAAGTTGGGTATAAATATGAGAGAGAGGGATGATGAATGGCAGGGAGATGTAAGGAAAGCCGACCAAAAAAGTCTAAAAATCAAACGAATTAATAAATTGATATATATATATATATATACTTTAATACTTTTATTGTGATATATTCTAGACATTTAATTTAATTTAATTTTATAATTTTTATTTAATTTAAATTTTAAAAATTAAATATTTTAATCCTGGTATTAAGTTTATCGGTGTATTAAAAATTAATCGTTACTTTAGTCAATTTATCATTTCTCATCCCTTTGGCATTATAAATAATTTTTATCACTTATTAGATCAATTTTTAATACACTCATAAACTTAATACTTACGATTAAAATATTTAATTTTTTAAAATTTAAATTAAATAAAAAATATTAAATTAAATTAAATTAGTCTAGAATACATCACAATAAAGTATATATATATATATATTATTAATTTATTTATTTTTCAATTTATTAATTTGTTTGTTTTTTAGACTTTTTTGATCGGCTTTCCTTACATCTCCCTACCATTCATCATCCCTCTCTCTCATATTTATACATGACTTGTGTGATCAATCTTATTCATGGATCTTTCCTTGAAGATGAACCACGGTGGCTTGGTTCGAAACGTCGAATTTATCAAGAATGAATGTGATTGATCCGAAAAACATCTCTACACAAAATACTAATCGCAGAAGCCTCAAATCTATAAATACACACCCTCTGCATAATACATAATTAGGATGACACACAAAGTTGATAATTACCCACCTTCTGCACTTCTTTCAATGCAATTATCCTCCCTTGGGCATCTTGTTTGTATGTGTATAGTAAAGCACATAATTCACAATGACACACAAATATACAGACATATAATATAATTCTCACCTTGATGTATTACAATGGTATCAATATACCAAGATGATAAATTCTTGTTTCTATTTATGTAGCATAGCACATAATTCACAACGATAGACACATATACAAAGAATTGTTACATTACCCACCCTCGCACTTTTTGTTGTGCAATTATGCTCGAGCTTCTTGTATGAATATATAACATAACATATAATTCAAAATGGCATACATGTAGAGTTGATAGAATTCACTAACTAGATGTAGCACAAAATTGGGTTAAGAACAACATTGTTCCCTTTGTTCCTGCCGCTGATATCATTGGGATCTCATTGTGGAACGAGGTTATTTTCAGTGGAGATAGGGTTCTAATTTCTCAGCTCCTTCCTGCATTACAGAGCTTACACATTTCCCTTGTTGAGGTTTCACTTGATCAACAAATTAAGCTGTCTACACCTCACTCTATGACCATACTTTCTGCATCTACACCCCCATCTGCTGGAGCGCAAGTTTGGGCTCTTTAAAACTAATATGACAATGGGTTATGATGTGGGCTTGTTGAGATCTCAGGTATGGGAATTCCTACTTTTTCTACTTCTTTGTTTTCATAATGTGTGCAGTTCGTCTTGACTGAGAGTTCAACCCATCTCGGAGTTTGTACAAAAATGCCTTACTATGTTATTCCTAATTGTGGTTTGTTATGAAGACTGGGCAGTCTAACATAGTTATTAATTGCATTTAGTCTATATTTGTTATTTCTAATTGAAAGTATAAATGACGAAGAGTGTAGGTCCATCTCCTGGTGCTCCACACATTGTTGATCGTCCTATTGTAGCTCCTACTACAGGGAAAGTTTGGTGCATTCCCAAGCCGGTGTTGATGAAAAATATTTGAAAGAAAATTTGGACTATGCTTGTAGGAAGGGCATTTATTGTAGGCATATTCAACAGGCTACATCAACCTTCTTCTGAAGAAGTGCAACATAAGTGTTATAAATCCCAGACAAACTCCCCAGAGCTTTATCCACAGAATTTGAATAGGCTGCACATGTCATGTCAATAAATTTAACCTCCAATTTCTCCAAACCCTTCTTATTCTCCAAAGTTTCGTGCCCTTCACCATCAAAAGAAGATCCCAACAGAGGAGCTCCTTCCAGGTCCATGAACTCATCCTCTACACTCAATCCACTACCTTTATGACCTGAAATACTTTCCAGTTGCAGGCCTCTGATCTTCGGTTCCATTAATGTGTCCTACAATGTGAACTAATTACAACCCAAAAATCCAATACCCACAAATTATATGAACAAACTACAACTACCCATGACAGGAAATTTGCATGAGCAAAGCCAAAGCCCCGATTTGACTAAATTCATTTAAAAGAGGGGTATGTGCAACATTTGCAGTACCTATGGTTGCTCTCATTGTCAAAATGATATCTTGAGTGGTCATTATTGGCTCCAGAACAAACATCCAAAATTCACCTTATCTGTTGCTGGTTTTTTGTTAAGTAGACACATTCAATGTTGAAATTCCAACACAGTTTATTTTTGTTGGGCGATGCAACCAAAACGATGGAGCAGTTGCTTTGTTCTTTGGAATCCAACATTGCTAATTTTTACTCTTCAATCTACTATCAGACTGGAAAATAAACATCAAACAGTTTTACATGTCTTGTTATTTTGGTCACAATAGAGCTCCATGAATTGAGATACAAAAAATCTCCATGAATTGCTTGTCCAATGCACAATCATTACAAAATACAAGGGAAAACATTGTCCACTACATTTAGCCATATTCTGAAACAAAATTTCTTAAGGTCGATGCCAAAAATGGCATGCTTCCCTTGCTTATGTTGGGAGGGGAACCTATGTACCCACTCTCTTTGGCATCATGTATCTTTTTAGATGTATTTGTATCATGCTTAGTCTACATAATCATCTATATAGAGAATCATCCTTTAATTAAGTTAATGCTAAAGTCCACAAAGGAGTAAATACTCTTTACCTTCCTTCGCATTTGAACCTCCGAACTTTTACAAAGAAGCACATATTATTAACCATTAATTTTCTTAACCATTGAGCTCACAATGACAAAAACCTCTTATTTAACACTGCTACAATAATGGACCTATCTGAACTTTGTACCATATACACCTAGAGGTTGCATATCCCATGTCTCAATATTTCAAATTCATATGGTGATTTAAATGGGTTTTTGTTAACATTTATATTTAACAGATCCAACTAACCATCTAAATTTAGTGCATCATTAAAATTACACAAACATACAAATGTTGATAAATACACACCCTTTGTATAGTACATAATTAGAATGACACACAAAGTTGATAGTTACCCACCTTATACACTTCTTGTAGTGCAGTTATCCTCCCTTGGGCATCTTGTTTGTATCTATATATTAAAATACATAATTCACAATGACAGACACATATACAAAGATTTTTTACATTACCCACCCTTGTACTTTTTGCTTGCAATTATGCTCAAGCTTCTTATATGTATATATAACATAACATATAATTAACAATGACATACATATACAGAGTTGATAGAATTCACACCTTGATGTATTACAATGACCCCAATATTCAAGGAGTTGATAGAACACCCACCCTCTGCACTTCTTCTAGTGCAATACAACTATTTAAAAGCCGAGAATATATGGAGCAGATACTACAATTCTTGAAGCCTTTGCTAACACTGGAATTGGGTTACTTACACATATTAGTAATGACCAAATCCCATCTCTGAACCAATTGGTTGTAGCACATGATTGGGTTAAGAACAACATTGTTCCTTTTTTTCCTATGACTAATATCATTGGTATCTTAGTGTGGAATGAGGTTTTGTTCAACAGAGATAGGGTTTTGATTTCTCATCTCTTTCCTGCATTGTAGAACTTACACACTATCGTTGTTGAGGTTTCACTTTATCAACAAATTATGGTGTCTACACCTCACTCTATGGCCGTAATGTCTACATCTGCACCTATAACACTCTCTTCCCACATCTACCCAAGTAATCAGCCAACCGGGGCAAACGTGTGATGCAAAGTTGCTATGATCTAATTCAACCTCCTAGGTCACCTTAAGGAAGTAGAACCGACACCACATAACAACACAAACCTTTTACACATGTTACAAGACACCTAAGAGCCATGACAAGCTTCCAAAAGGCTAGCTCATGCATCAAACTGACCTTTTCAAGCATCAACCCCCAGTCACTCCCTTTACATAGGAAAGAGTGCGACTGGGACCCTCCATTCCTAATCGCACACACAACATGGAATGCATGAGACTCGAGACTTTTCCCAATAGTTCTAAGCCTGCGACCCCGATTTTTGTGCCTCTTTTTCAGGCCCAGAGCCCAGGTCACTACTAGAACACCATGACACTTTCAGAAATAAAATATATTTGCAGAATAATGACATAAAAGAAAATACTTGAACAAGGACTTGACTGGATCCCAACTTGCCATGACAGAAATTTTGTCAAACATGTCGCAAATATGTAATCCACAAGTTTAAATAAAAGATCTAAGCATACGGGTCTGATACTTATCTGAGAATCACTAAGAAGCATTGTTGCCTCATCACATTAACTACATTACCATCTATTTGGGCATAGATACATTGTTCATTCATTTACACAGCAAAACATGATGAGATCCATACATCATCACCATCATAAAACACATTCGTAACCAACATATAAACAATAGAAATGACAAGCACATAACAACCATATAAGCCACATAATAACAAACATATTTACCCATCAATACAAGAGGAAAATACCTTTTATTTCCATAAGAAAATGCAACCAAGTTTGATACTTCCACATTCCACCCGACCATAGACATGGCTGAGCCAAATCTCTCTTGAACCAGTCACCCCTATGCCATATTCCAAGCATGAATGTGGGATCTCATAAAACTCATCAATCAAAACAAAACAAGGGATCCAGAGGCCAAACCACCTCAACCCTCAACCAGTGACTCCACCTCACTATCAGAGATCACAACCATCACCAAATTGGTCTCCACTCAAGCTCTCCAGGGCTCCAAAGAGTTTGTTCCAACCAGGGCTTCCAAGACTAGTAACTCAACCCATAATCGTCGTCGGGCTTTTAGTTTGTTTGTCCAACAAAGGCTTCCAAGACTAGTAACTCAACCCACCAAGGGCTTCCATATCATTTGTCCAACCAGGGCTTCCTGGACTAGTAACTCAACCCAAGTTGTTACAGGGAATCCAGAGAATTTTTCCAACCAAGGATTTCAGGAACTAATAGCTCAACCCACAACCAAATCACATGAGAACCAACAAAAAAAAGCAATGGAAATAGCAAGGCTAGGCAAGTCCACATTCAACTTAGGAAATCCTCCATGCCAATGAAATATCATAACCAGGAAACCACATGCATATGCCATGCATGCCAAAACTAGTGAGGAAAACATACATACAACTCGGTACCTGCAAACAGAATCCACTGTAGCGGCTGATCTCGTTGACCTCTTGCACTTTCCTACTCTTACTTTTCCTTTTTGCTCAAAATCTCCAAGTATTCCACACACTACAAAAGTGCTCCAAGAAAACTCTAAGTATCCAAGAGTATGAGAGAGAGAATAGTGAGACCTCCAAAACTGCACTGACAAAAATCCATGAACTGATCCTTAGAAGCCTTTTTATTAATGAAGCCTTTGTTTTCTTCTTTTTCCATTATTTTCCATCATTTTCCTCACATGCAACCTCTGACCTTTCACCTCCCTTTTCTCCTATTTTCCCTTATTTTCATAAATAAAATGCCAATTAATGCCACTTTGCCTTTTCAGAGCTTTAGAGCTCGGGTCAAGTTATCCTTTTGCTTGGTTGTTTCCCCAACATGTGTATATTTCAATATTGTAGGGTGGTTTCCCCATAGTGGTACCACTAAAAACAATAGTGTGTTATTACATGAGTAAAGTGATTGTATTAGGTGTTTATATTAGGGAATAAGTTGTTGAATATCCTTCCTTAGTATATCTACAGTGAAAAGAGAAGGAAATTCGTAGTTGTTGTTAATCAACATAAACATGGTCTAGATTAGATCAAAAGTTTATTTTAGGTCACTATACGTACGCACAAATTACATGCCCAACTTCATGGTAATATACCAAAATCTTTCTTTTTCCATCAGTCATTGTTGTACCCTCTATACTAGCCAAAATCATATCTATTAAATCATCTATTTCCCTCACTGATATAGATTGATTTCCTCTTCTTCCAGTAGAAACTACAGCTTCATTTAAAATGTTTGCAAGATCAATGCCACTAAAGCCAGGTGTTCTCATTGCCACCTCCTCATTCTACAAAGTCCACTTCCATGCCAAAATGCATCCTATCTATTGGTGTTTTTTTGTTAAGTAGACACATCAATGTTGAATTTCCAACACAATTTATTTTTCTTGGGAAATTAAACCAGAAGGATGGAGAATTTTCTTTGTTCTTTGGAATCCAACATTGCTAATCATTACTCTTCAATCTACTATCAGACTAGAAATGATAAACAACAAATAGTTTTACATGTCTTGTTATTTTTGTCACAAGAGAGCTCCATGAATTGCTTGTTCAGTGCATAATCATTACAAAATACAAGGGAGAATGGTACACTGTCCACTACATTTAGCCATATTTTGAAACAATTTTTCTAGATGTCGATGCCAAAAAGGGCATCCTTCCCTTGCTTATGTTGGGAGGGGTAATTGTGTGCCCACTCTCTTTGGCCTCATGTATCATTTTAGATGCATTTCTATCATGTTTAGTCTACAGAATCATCCATATACAAAATCATCCTTTAATTAAGTTACTGCTAAAGTCCACAAAAGAGTAAATACTCTTTACCCTCCTTTCGATTTGAACCAATGACCTTTTACAAAGAAGCAAATATTCTGAACCACTAATGTTCTTAACCATTAAGCTCACAATGAAAAAAAACCTCTTATTCAACACTACTACGATATTGAACCCATCTGAACTTAGTACCATATACACCTAGAGGTTCCATATCCCAGGTCCCAATATTTCAGATTCATATGGTGATTTAAATGGGTTTTTGTTAACATTTATATTCAATTGGTCCAACTAACCATCTAAATTTAGTACAACGTTAAAATTAAACAAACATACAAAGTGATGATAAACACACACCCATTATTGATAATCCACGTTTCGAACCAATCCACCGTGGTTCATCTTCAGGAAAATATCCATGAGTAAGACTGATCTCACAAGTCGGGTATAAATATGAAAGTGGGGGATGATGAATGGCAGGGATATGTAAGGGAAGCAGACCAAAAAATTCTAAAAATCAAACAAATTAATAAATTGAAAATATATATATATATATATATATATATATATATATATATTCCATCTCCCTGAACAAACAACCAAGGATATTCCATCTTGATATCAAACTAAGCAAATGTGTCAAGACTAGTGATCTTTAAATGAGATGTCTTCATCAAGAGAGAAATGTGACAAACCCACAACATACTTGGTTACTGCTTCAACCTTATTAGCAGTGATATTCTAGCAACCATGTATTGTCTAGTAAACATTAATTTTGACCCTTTCAACCCAAGTATCCTAAACTTCATCATAGTAGTAATAATAAGGACACATCAAGTTCTGCACTTGACTCATATTTCTTGAGGGGATTTTGATCTCCAAACATGAAAGGGACTTAGCTTCTTCTTCATTGTAAGTTTTTAATATCAAAAGAGACCTTGCTCCATCAAGAAGTTCTTCTCACATATTAGTGACAATGATCCGTTTCCTTATTGTCTTGCAAAGAATAGATTCCAGGACCAAGCATCCATATTTCATAAATAGGTCCCATCCTTTAGTACTCAAATACCCTATCAGTAATAAACATATGCAGTGCAAGGTTCATGACAATAAATGGAATCCATACTTCAAGAGCTTTCAAAACAATATACTTATGAACATAATTTGAGATAAAATGAAATATCTCCAAAGAAAAGCACATGTTCCTTGTATCATACTTCAAATTTTCAACATATGTGTATAGATCACATGTTTCCCTTGTGTGGTTTTGTCTTGCCACAATCTGAATTGTGATATTGTCATTACTTCTTGAAGTATCAATATGACTTTTATGCTTCATATTTCTTGTGAATATTATCACCAAAATTGTAGGTGAAAGGACTCCTTAATCATTCATAGTTGTTATGCTTGTCTTTCTTCAAGAATTCATTTATGACTATTGCAAGGAAATGGATCAAATCTTTGCCACAGTCCTATGGTCTAACTGAGAAGTATATTACAACCATTGTTTATTATTTTCATAAGACAATTTCGATACACACTTTTCAACCAAGCTTGTTCATTGACAAGGTTATTAAGTGATCATATCCTCTAGTTGAAGTCTATAAGAATGTTACCAAAATAAAACCTTTGATCCCAAAGTGAACTTATTGTAAGTAAATTTAGTGATGATACATAATTTACATTGTAGGAATCACATAGACTTCTTATAGCTTTGTTGGCCCCTTTTATAGGTCTGTAACACAAGTCTCATACTTTTCATCCCATCACTATGATGTGTTTTGCATGGAAATATCATGCAACAAAATATTTCAAACTATGAATTAAAAAATGTGCCTTGTATCTTTTGTGAGTCTTAGTAGCTAGAAAAAATATTCAAGGAGGACTAATCACGAGTTGCATAGAACACTTTAAATTTGATATTGATAGTAAATCATCAACCCTTCTTCTATGCACAGTGTTTTCGATACACCAAGTATTGAGACTTAGGTTTCCATTATACTCATGATGCTTATAATTGTACACCAGTCATAAAGGGTTAGGTTTCCATTATACTCATGATCACGTCAGTATGAGAAAATACATATTTCATCACAATTTCATGCTCCATGGCTTCTCCTTGTTGAATTGGGTATGATCTAATGATCCAAGTTAGGGTTTTAACTAAAACAAATTGAAGGTTCGAAATTCCATTAGCTGAGACAACCCTTGGTCACTGTTTGAGGTTACTCAGATCTACTAAGGTTTATTGACCCCTGTAATAGGCCATTAGGCTCAGACTAAGGCTGAGGCTGAGGCTGAGGTTCGAATTGAGGTATACTACTCATGGCTTCGACCTTATTCAAAACTTTACTTACACTAATAGATCTCAGTTTCAATAGAATTTTGGTCACTCTTGGTCAAAAACATTGTTGACTTTTCTTGTTTATCTAGGGTAACATTTCTAAAATAAGGTTGCTCTTATAGCATAGCTCTAATACCATGTTGATTTTTCAAGGATCTTCTAAGTTGATAATTATTCTTATGATTTCTTTAGTTAATATTTTCTTGCATACATATTCATCATAAAGCAATTACACAAAAGATCTTAACAATAGAAACAAAATTCCAGTAGGATCATAAAGAGACAACCAAACAGTAATTTTACCCTGGGGAAACCCACATGGGGGAAAACCCAACAACCTTTTCCTTAAAGAAATCATTTAATTCATCAAATATATATCAAATCCTTATAGTCAAGATGAATGTCAAGCAAACAAACATGAAAGTCTTGGTCAAACCCAGTCAACCTTCCCACTTGTCAAGTTAATCTTATAGTATATATATTTTTGTGGCTAGTACTTTATCTAAAGGAGGAAGATCCACATATTGAATAGTTTCAGTTGACGTTTCAAAACCACAAACCAGGTCCATCTTCAAGACTTGAGAAGATATGAAGAGCTTTAAGAAGGAATAAATAGTTGATGACAGTGCTAATTCTAACCATAAAAAGCCGACCAGAAAATTTAGTATATATATATTATCCAATTAAGGTCACAACCATACCAGACACCAAATTGGTGTATGATACCCCCTTTTTTGTGGGACAAGGAACCCAAATCCGCGAAGCGATTTGAATTCTAAGACTACAAAGGCATACATACTCTACCCCCCTCTGGTTTTGAAACTGTGCCCTCTTAGGAGGAAACACATGCTCTTAACCATTAGGCCCACTCAAGCTGTATATATATATATAGAGAGAGAGAGATAAATGCTAGTATATTAATATAAATACTAATGTAGTATACATATTAATATGTGGTAGTATTAGATATAATATAATATAATACATCCATATATATATGATATTATAGTAATAAATAATATATGGTATTATATATAATTTTGAGCTTTGATGTCGAGGGTTTGCGCCTCTGGCTCCTTTGTCGCCGCTATGCCACATTCGTGCCTCACTGCCCATGGCGGCCTCAAAAATCCTGAACAAGCGCTCCCTTGCTGGAATCCCCATGGCGTCGGCTGCGTGGGATATGTCAAACAAACAGATCTCTCAATAACAGCCTTTGGCTCCTTTTCTGCAGCCATGACACAATTGTGCCTTGCTGCCCATGGCGGCCTCAAAAACCCTGAACATGTGCTCCCTCGTTGGATTCCCCTTAGCGTCGGTTGCGTGGGATGTGTCGGAGGTATGGATCTCTCATTATCAGCCCAACCACTTCTTCTCTCGGTCCTCCCGGCAGCAGAAAGCAACAAACTTCTCTGCGATGTGCAGGTCAAGGACGCCCCTGCAGACAGCTTTGGGTCATCTCCTCGGTTCCTTGCGACAGGGAAGCAACTATGTGAGTTGTCCAACTGCGAGCCTGACTCTAACAACTCATGTTTGCATAGGCTCCTCATCCGCCCGTTGCTTCTGAGTCTTCCCCCAGCAACCTCTTTTATAGGCGACCACATGACACGTCATCTCATCAAGTGCGAGGAAATAATCCTATAGCACAACGTGCCATCCAAACCTATTCTGTCTTTCTGCTTTGGTAGCCAGGAACCCTTATATCCTCAGCCCCAGTCTTTTGATATTTAGATTGTCATTCTTATGGGAAAAACCTTGCTTTTGTGGGTTAAATCCACGAACTTGGTGCTTCACCTCTCAAAGTCCCTTGAACTCAGGCTGGGGATCCCCTCCTCATCTTTGCGTCTTCTTCATGCAGGTAAAAAACTCTAAGACCCTCTCCCTCTCTCCTTTTACAATATAAAAAGGATGCTTCGGTGAATATTTCCCTCTGTCTATGAGGAGGTGCAGTAGGGAAAACCTCTACTGCCAAGAGTTTCTCTTACAAAGAAGCGATTAATGCTCCACCCTCCAATCAATCTTATCATCCCCCGGAGGCTCCCAAGCCTTTCCTGGTAGACAAAATTGAGGACATGCCATCAGTAGAAATCACCCACCCGGATCTGGAAGAGCAGCTTCAAATCTATGCAAAAAATTCCTTCATCTGCAGATGCAATGACCTCTGGCCCCGCACATAAGACTTATACCAATGGATTCACTCAACTTGGACCAAAAACTGCAAGGTCATTCTCTGCTCTGAAGGCTTCTTTATCGTTATTTTTGCTTACAGCGAGGATTACTAAACAACCCTTACAGGTGGTCCTTGGTTCTGGGGAAAAGCAGGGCTATTCCTAAACCCCTGGTTCCCAGACTTCGATCCCTCCATGGATCACCAAACTTTCGATCTCGGTAAGGCTTCTTAACTTACCCACTCAACTTTAGCACTGCACGGTCTTCCAAGCCATTGGAAACTCTCTGGGATGATTTCTTGCTACAAATCCCTCGAGAGGCCTGAAGGGACTCTACACCTATGGCAGAATATGTGCGGAGATTGACATTAGCAAAGGCTTACTGACCAAATCATTCTCAAATTCATAGATTTCTCTTGGTCACGGACTTTGGACTATGAAAACACAACGTTCCGCTGCCGGCATTGCCATCAAACCGATCATATTCAGAATTATTGTGCTCCGTTTCTAGCCCAACAGAAAAGAAGTACTCGTAAGCTGAAAGATAAAAGCTGGAAACCCTTTGATCCGCATCCCATGGAAGAAATGGAGTCCTCCAGCTCATATGATGAGACTGCATCTCAACAGCACTCGCATTCCCTGATTATCTCTGATAAGCACCCTGCCTCCTCGAATCTCCAAAACGTACGCACGAGTCAAACTCCTCCGACTCGGATAAAGAATCTCTTCCTTTGATTAGCAAAAATCTTCAAGTGGTTTCAATCCACCCGCCCCCGATGGCTGGGTTAAAGTCACAAAAAAAAGAAAGGAAAGAAAATTCATATTGCAGACTCTAACCACTCTGGATAGAGCTCGTTGTCTGTCTTCTTGGCTCCTTTTGTTCTTCTTCTGCTTCTCTTGATAGCCTAACGAAACCGTGGTGGATTGTTGATTTCTTCATGCTCTCTCGATTTCCTGCTTCTCTCGATTGTAACTCCTTATGTACTATGATCTTTTAAAAGAACTAGTCCTTCTTTATTTACAAATATATATATATATATATATATACTAATGTAGTATAAATATTAATATGTGGTAGTATCAGATATAATTTAATATAATATATCCATATATATGATATTATAGTAATAAATAATATATGGTATTATATCATATGCTTTATTCTATATTATAGAGTGAGTAATTTAATAATAGTTTATAGCAGTTTATCTTATTAAAGACCTAACTAAGGGAATCTATGAAAAAAATTGGTTAAGAAGGATTAAAATGAAAGGAAGAGCAAAAAAGTAGAATGGAGGGACGAAAACAAGAAAAGGGAAAGAAAGATGAGAGGAAGCAAAGAGAATATGGGAAAAGGAAGTATTATAATTTTAATTCTTTTTGGTTAGTAGAGGCCACTAGTTTTTATTTATCTCAACGCCATTATCCCTATTGACATTTTTGGGGTGTTTTTAATCTCTAGGGTGTCTCTTAACTTACACCTGTAATAATGGTCTTCCTTAGCAAGGATTTTGGTATCTTCTAATTTCACATAATACTTTGTTTTCATGGCATGCTCAACTATAGCCAAGTTATTGATCCTTTCATGTTTGATGTCAACACCATGCTCTTTAATTCTCTTTAAGGGAATTCCCAGTCTCACCAATATAGCTTTTTCCACAAGAACATTATATCTTGTAAACATTCGTGTGCTGGAAGTGGTCAATGTCATCTTTTAATGATTTCATCAATTGTCTAATGGTAGTGTGAGGTCTAAAACAAGTCATGATATTTTTTTTCTTAAAAGCTATGGCAATTTTATTAGTAGTACCTTTCAAGTAAGGAAAATAAGCAGTCCTTCTCAGGGTTTGGTTGTTGGACTTATGAGGTCGATTGTCATGATTTATAAGAGCCTTTTGAAGGGCCTCATTAATATTCTTCCTCCTATAACAAAGATCACTGAAGACCTTAATCAAGTGCTCTTTTTCTTTTTATTAATGCTCAGTACCTGATAATTTGAAGGCTCAAGAAGCTAAGGTTGTCATGACACCCATATTTTGAGAGGGATGATCATGAGAGTTAGCATGTAAGTATTTTTCAATATGAATTTTCTTAAGATAAACCATATGATCAAGTATTGCATCAGATTTTATACTGACAAGGACATCCAAAAATGGGATGCAACCAATTTCTTTAGTTCCCATGGTGAATTAGATGATATTAGAGAGATTGTTGAGGTGATGAAGAAATTTAGAGAGTTCATCCGTAAGAACCCCTGGGTTAAAAATCCATGTAAATAAAGTTAATAAAATAAAAATAAGACCATGGTCATGGGACATGTATTCCATGCTGAATGTTGGGCAAAAGACCCTAGTGTGGATGTTCCTTTGGTTTATTATGGCTAAAGGAAATTGACAAAGTCAATGGAAAAGGACCTTTGGAAAGGTAAGAGGCATTAATTGGCACTTTATTTATGAAAATAATAGGAAATAGGAGAAAAGGAAGGTGAAAGGTCACATGTTTCATGTGAGGAGTAAAATGAAGAAAAATAATGGAAAAATGAAGGAATTAGAGGCCTAATTAATAAAAAGGCTTATGAGGAGTAGTACAGAAATTTTGTGAGCTCAATTTTGAGCTCTCTCTCTACTCTCATACTTTTGCACACTTAGATTTTTATTGGAGCATTCTAGCATTGGATAGAGGAAAGCAAAGAGAATCAAAGATCAAGCAAGGAAGAGGAGGATCAAGCGGCTACAACAGGATTACTTGCGGGTATCGAGTTGAATGTATGATTTCCTTGCTAGTTTTGGCATGGTTGGTACATGCATGTGCTTATTTGGTTATATTCTTGTCATTGGCATGGTTCTTTCCAGGTGTGATAGTGATTTTCAACCTTCCCTTGCCATTTCTGCATAACCATGGTGTGATGGGGTTCTTTCTTACTTGGTTGAGCTAGATTCTCATATTGTTTCGAAATTGAGTGGGGTGGTCTCTGGATAAGAACACAAGGCTCAGGAATCCCTGGACTATTGAAGTTTGGATTGTCGTAAATTTGGATTATTTGTACCTTGGTGGGCCTAGGAATCCTCGACTAGTGAATGGAAAGATATACGGTAAAGCCTAAAGGTGTGTGCCCTCGATTAGGCCTAGGAATACTCAACCAGTGAATGGTGGAATATACTATAAAACTTAGAGGGTGGAGTCTCGATTAGTCCTAAGAATACTTGACCGGTGAATGGAGGGATATACGGTAAAGCCTAGGGACTGGAGACAAACAAATTCTTCACAATTTAGGTGGAGATATCCAATGGCATCCATGTTTTTATAGTCCTAGTGATCCCTAGACCGGTATATGGTGGGATTGCGGTAGAGCCTGGTATTGTATGTTTATCATTTAGGCCTAGGAATCCCTTGGTGGGATTCCGGTAAAGCCTCAAGAAGCATTGATTAGTTTTGTTGTGTCTCACATTCCTCTTTTGTATTATGTGTAAATGTGCTTGTTATTAAGTGATCTTAATGGTTGTTCTATCATTTTTATTTAGCTAGTTATAAGCTTGGTTTTATGACAGATCTTAGTCATGGATCTCATTATGTTTTCTCTAGTAAATAAATAAAAATGAGTGTATGACCTAATAGATGGTAATGTAGATAATATGAGAGGACATTAGTCCTTCTTGGAAATTCTCAGATAAGTATGAAGTCCCTATGCTTAAATGTGTTTTCATGACATTTAGATTACATCTTCATGATGTGTTCGATGGAAGGTTTGTCATGGCTAGGCCTTGTTGGATCAGGTCCTTATTCAAGTTTTGCACTAGGGGCCTTGTCATGATTTTATTTATCATTTTAATAAGTTTCATGAATTTTTTGCCAATGACCTGAGTCCTGGCCCTAAAAAATTGGCTCGGGTTTCGAGGTCCCTGGCACGAAACTGCTTGAAAAATGCTACAGTCACATGGATGCCTTGTTATGCATGCAACTGAAGGGTTTCAGTTGCATAAAGGGCTTTTCATCAGTGCGACTAGGGCTTTAGTTCAGCAAAAAAACAAGTTATCTTAGGGGTTGAGCACTTGGAAGGGTTGGTTGGATCTTGAAGGTACTGTAGCATCTGATTAAGGTTAGATTTGTCTTGTCTTGTCGGTTCCACTTCCTTAACTATACTTTACCCTAGTGGATCAGTTAGCTTGGGTAAATGTGGAAGGAGGGTGTTACAGAGTGGTACCAGAGCATGGTTCACCCCATGGACTGGATGGGCAGAATATGTCATCATATTTACATGTCGGTTGCATATGTGTTCCTTAAGCTTGTGGTCCATGTACTTGTTGTGTGTGCATGGTGGTGGTCATTGTTGTACTTGTGTTGTCATGTAGCGGATGATGATGCTATTATTGGGATGTGTTCGTTATGAATGCATGTTGGTTGAATATGCATAAGGTCATGGTATGCAGTTGGTGTTGTATTTCATGATGTCGATATATTGCTAGATTTTGTTTATACATGTATCGTGTTAATCCGGTTGATCTTGATGAGGAGATATCCTCCCCTGAACTATATTGAGGTATGTTGATTATGTTTATGTTTTGGTTTAGCTGACATGGTATACTTAGAAGAATAATATCAAAGATGACTAGCAATATGGTAGACTACAGTTCACGAGATTTTCCCTGTGGATCTGATTAGCAGCATGGTGATAGGTACACTCCTGATATAGAAGCCACTTTGATAACTTTGAAGGCATAAATAAAAAGTTTTAAGGCATACAATGACATGATCATTCAGGCACATGAGAAACAAGCATAATTCAATGTATTTATCCTTCAGAGTTTGTCACATATGCAAATACAAGGACCGCTTATGATCAGTCATGGACAAGAGGATAAGAATAATGGAGCATATGGTAGTCGATCTCATGGTGGTCACAGATCAGATAGAGATTACACGATCGAATATGGCAAGTTCATGGATACACCAATTAGGATAAGTGATAGGCACATGTTCTATTCTAGCTCTAGTTTTGACATGTATCATGATCATTGTTGTTATCATCCTTACAAGAGGAGTGACAGGGGATATCTGCCATATGAGCTCGAGAAATTCAAGCGACCTACAATTAACGGATATTTGAAGGAGTCAAAATATGCAGAGGCATGGTTACTTGGGATGAATAAATTATTTGAGTGACATTATTATACAGAGAACATGAAGGCAAAAATTTGGTGGGAAGATGTGAAGCAGGTTAGAGACATCAGGACAAAAGAGTTGAGTTGGCAGGAATTCAAGAGACTTTTTAGGAATAAATATTCTTCAGAGGGGTACTAACAAGGGAAATACAAGGAGTTTTATGAGTGAAATATGGGATTAATGGCATTGATTAGTACATGACTAAGTTCCTGGAGTTATTGAGGTATGTACCATATCTTAAGGATGAGAAGTCCAAAGTTCAAAGATTTTTTAGTGGATTACCATTAACATTTAGAATTCTGATTGAGTATGATGATCGTCGGTCACTTGAAGAAGTCATTGGCAAGTTGAAGCATTGTTATGAGTAATCAAAGCATAAAAAAAAAGTATCAGTAAGGATGGAAAGGAAAAGACAAAGCTAATGGTAAATGGAAGCCGAAAAGAAAAAGGCCTAGGATGCAAGGGAGAAAGAAAATGTTGCACCTTACAAGAAGTTCAATGTAGTTAGACAGGGACATGGGTCACAACATGGAGAGCAACAGAAAAAAGGTGATTGTAAGGGACAATTGCAGTGTTGGACATGTGGCAAGGATCATCTCAAAAGGGATTGTCTACATAATCAGGGTGGTAGGCCTCAGATCTACAGTGCACAAGAAGCGCAGACTATTAGGGATGTTGGGCAGAGAATTCCTCATATCTATGCAATATTGGATAATAGACATGCATATCACCAAGCATCTATTATTCATATGGACAGTAAGCTTTCTGATCAAGTTGTTTCTATTTGTATTGACCATAGATCTAATTATAGTTATGTTAACCCTGAATTGGTGGACAAGTGTAGTTTGAATAAAGAATTGCATGCAGAGTCTTGGTTAGTGCAGTTGGCTACAGGTACAAAAAAAAGAGTTCATCATTCGGTAAGAGCTTGAGCATTTGAGTTTAATGGTATGCCTACATCAACACATTTGAATGTACTTACATTGGGATCATATAATATGATTTTGGGTATGCAATATTTGTATCTTCATAGCACTAAGGTGGATTGTTATGATAAGGCTATTGAATGCTTGGATGACAATGACGACCAAAGAATCTTACAGGGTAAGAAGAAAGCTACATCAGTTAGAATGGTCATAACTATGCAGGAAAAGCATAGTCACAGGAAAGGGTGTGTGTTATTTGCAATGCATATTTCCGGTGCTAAAGGTAAGGATGTTGAGGATGTGGAGGTCTTGAGAAGATACCTGGTTCTACACTGGTTCCAGGATGTATTTTTCGCAGAGATTTAAAAGTTTCTCCCTCATAGGGAAGTGGAATTTTCTATTGAGTTGGTACTAGGGGCCGCACCAACATTGAAGGCACCGTACATGATGAACACTCCAGAGTTAGTAGAGCTAAATTTGTAGTTGAAGGAAATGCTCGACAAGGGATACATTATGCCAATTGTATTTCCATGAGGTGCACCAGTATTTTTTGTGAAGAAGAAGGATGGTACTATCAAGCTATGCATTGAATATAGACGATTGAACAAGGTAACAATCAAGAACATGTATCTATTGTTGAGGATTGATGACTTGTTTATGGGTTTGAATAAAGGAAAATATTTT
>JAXQQM020079615.1:0-15615 GCA_034641835.2 Pinus albicaulis | reverse complement strand
AGAATCTCATCCATGGCTAGAAGTTTATTGGAACACAATTGAAAGAGAATATTTGTAGCACAATAAGATTTCTACTCTAAATTAACTTGTAATGCTAAGATTAATCCATTTTGCAGCTCAGCTTGTCACTACTAAACCTCATTCGAAAGTTAGAGATTTTCTAGAATAGTTTTGGGAAAAGGCTTATTTGTGAAATTGCAAAAGACTGCAGAACAATCAAGGCCTTAAACTAATATCACTAATTCCTGTCCATATGATGATATATTAATAGAAAGTCAGAACAATATTAGTTTGTAAATAATGAAGGCTATAAATCTAATGTTGACAGTTAATACTACTTAAAGAACAATGGATAACACTGAACTAGAATGCAATTGATCAAACTTGAAACACAGTGACCACAACTAAACTAAGATGCCATTAACCTAACTTGAAATACAGTGAACTAGAACTGAACTAGAATGCCACTAATCTAACTTGAAATGCAGTGAATTAAAACTGAACTAGAGTGCCATTATCAAACTTGAAATATAGTGACAGAATTAAACTAGAATGATATCTACCTCTGGAGTGCTATGACTAGACTAAATATGCAACTAATCACTTAAATGTTTCAGCTCTGTCTCATTTGGAATTAGTGGTATTTTGGAGTAGTTTGTAGAACAGGACTGGCTGCAACATGTTATGTAAATGAGCATGAAAGCATAAAATTCAACAAAACACAACAAAGCTCTAAAACACCACAGCTATGTCTCATCCGAAGTTAGTGATATTTTGGAAGAGTTTATAAGATCATGACTAGCTGTAACAACTGATGTAATTGAGCATAAAAAAAAATGCAACTAACTCCTAAAATACTACAGTTATACCTCATCCAATATTAGTGATATTTTGGAATAATTTGTGAAAACAAGACTAAACTGTAGTATCCAATGCAAGTGAACATAAAACGCAAATTTCAGGAAAATGATTAAACTAAGAATGAAACGAGGCTAATGTACTTATCTAAACCATATGAACAAAGCTTCTCAGGTAGCAGGGGCCCGCTACCACCGGATTAGCACACAAATCTACTCAAGATTGACTCGGCTCTTGCAATAAAGTGATGATTCTTTCATTAAAAGAGAAATTCTTCAAAACAGAGTATTTACGGTCTTCTAAGATCTAGCAATAAGACATAAATCTAGCTAACTATTTCTCGGTCTCCCGAGTCCTACTTATAATGAAATTACACAACTACTCTTGAGAAAAACATGAATACATGTCTTTCCCACTTCTAATCAAATTAGAACTCTTATTAACAGTCTTGTGCTTTACTGCGGACATCTGTAGAGTCCATGTTTTGATAGGAAACTGCTTCTCTTTTTCGTGCATAACCGCTTGGAGACTTTAACTCAGACTTCGTGGGGAGCAAGAGATGATGGGGAAGTGTTTTTGATTTCACCCATATGCCTTTTTCTTTGTAGTGACACATGGAACCTACATAAACATGAGGATTGCTGCAGAACAGATGACTGGCTACAGAATGCCTGTATTCTGTAGCCGAGTCTTAGTCAAAAATTACTACAACAAAAAAATCATGAAAACATAGCAAGTTAGTCATTATATATATTCTTAAAGCAATTTTAATTAATCCTATTGATCATTTAAGCCTGTAATTGATGAGGGACAAAGAAAATGAAGTGGAATGTGTTGAAAGAGAAGAACATCTTTGGGGCTCAACAAGCCCAACGGATAGAAAGAGCACATCTGGAGGGATTTTCAGTATCGGGTCGACAGCAGTTTCTTGGTACAAAAGGAAGCAGAGATCCGTGGCACTTAGTTCTTCAGAGGTTGAGTATATGGCATCAAGTTTGGCTGCATGCGAGGCTATATGGATGAGGAAGATCTTGGTCGGGTTGTTCGGTTCACACTTAGATCCTACTATGATTTATTGTGATAATCAGAGTTGCATTAAACTCTCAGTTAATTTGGTATTTCATGATAGATCTAAACACATTGATATCCGGTATAATCATATTAGAGATTGTGTGCAGCAGAAGATCATGTTACTTTCATACATTCCTACGGAGGATCAGGATGTTGATATCTTGACAAAGGCGCTCACCAGGAGCAAATTCGAATACCACAGAGGCAGGATCGGGGTGGAAAATAATCCCTATCTTGTTGAGAGGGAGTGTTGATATTGCAACAAGATGACGAGCTTAGTGAAAAGAGTCGCCTTCACTAAGTGGGCCCGCAGGCTATTTTTGGCGCAAAGTCTATTTTTAGACATATGGATCATATTCTATGAGTTGCAGGATGCTATTTGTGGATGGTTAGTCAAGTTGGAAAAAATAGATGGACTTCTATTTTTAGACATACTGGGTGGAATCTACTTTTAGATTGCTAGTCGAAAAATAGATATGTCAAATATTATTAGCTCTTAATAATATTTGGACTATAAACATTATCTTATTCTCTTGGAGAACTTCAGTCAAGTGCACAAATGTGGCACAGGAGCTGAAAGAAGGAATTACACTATTCCTAAGGGTTAAGTGGAGATATTGCATGGAGACTTCAGTTAGAACTCATGTGAGAGAGTTTGGTGGAGTTGATTGAGGAGTTAATGGAGTTGTGTTCAGTTTAACTAATCTAAACATAGTTGAACTAGTTGTATTTTGTTGGAAATATGATGAAGAGTGTTGTCCTTGATGGAAACCTATTTGATGACACTGTCCTTGATGAAAATAATGTAAATCTGATATATCTATAGATCAGTTCAGAAGTAGCAGAAGAAATAAATGCAGAAAGTGCCAGAATAATGTTGAACAAGGTATGTCAGAAGGCATACGCGGGTTTGTTGAGGCGAAGTAGCATATTTACGCGGAAAATTACGTGCCAAGTCGCGTATGCCCTATTGCGCTCTTAATTCATAAAACTAGGGGGAATTATGATGGTATTGACCCATTGTATTGAGCGTTGGATTACCTATTTTATCCCGTCCAGGAATACCATCGGAAGTGGTGTGGTTTTGGCTCATGGTATTGACAAAGGCTAAATGTATATAAGGAGAAGAAGATCATTATGCAAGGGGGTGCAAGTGTCTAGGCTTTAATGAATACTTCACTCTGAAGCTTATCTGTATGGTTGAACTCTGTTCTTAATTGAGAGATCTAAATCTATGATGCACCTAAGAATATGATGAAGGTCCAATATCTCTAGATCTGGAAATGATGAATCTCTAGGATGATCTGAAAAGAAGTAATGAAGACTTGGTGCAAATCTGTTGAAGAAATTGAAGAAATATGGGTAAGTTCATAGATCTGGTCTGTTCTGCAAAGTTTATCTTTTATAGATATATATGCAGGTTCATTTCATGAAAAGCGCGTATATACGCGGATCTGTTTAAACAAAGGCGCGTATGGGCAGTTAGAATTATTCTGAAAAATGCACAAATGTATACGTGGGTTCATTTCGTGAAAAGCGCGTGTATACACGGATATGTTTAACTAAAGGCACGTATGGTATCTGAACTTATAGTTGCTCAAGTTTCAATGTGATTATGCATATATATTCTGAAGTCTGGGTTATCTCTGATATTATGGTTATATTGGTTTCACTGTTTTGTTGGAAGCAATGGGAAAAGTATGATTGTTGATAAGTGAAGGGTTGTTTTGAAGCGGTTTGATCCAGTTTGAAAATTGATGAAACGTGGTCTGCAGTGGTGCTGAGGGTCAAAGCCTTCAGTAAGGGGGTAGTAGCTCCCTTCCAGTAATAGTTGTTAAACGAGAGCAGGGGGTAGTTGCTCCCTTCCAGGAGAGGCTGGTAAACGAGAGCAAGGGGTTGTAGCTCCCTTCCAGGAGAGGCTGGTAAATGAGAGAAGGTTGTAGCCTTCTGCAGGTGGGTGCCTGCGTGCTGGTATGAGTCTGCACCAGTACATTGTTATAATATGTTTTCTTTATAATAAATATTGAATACTGAGACGACAGCAGCGGTGGTTTTCTCCCGAATTGGGTTTCCACCTAAAATCCTGGTGTTCATATGTGATACTTATGTGTGTTGATTTATTCTATTCCTATTACCCATATCTACTGCTTACTAAACATCTAATGAATGAATGATGCAATAATCAGAGATAAGAATTATTTGTATATTAAGAGATTTGAGCATACTCGAGTTTCCTTAAGGATAATCGCGTATATACACTAGTTTTTTTCTGTAAAGTAGCATATGGGTTTTTGAGAAAAAGAAAAGTAAAAAGTTGATTGATAGATCAAGACACTGATTCACCCCCCCTCTCAGTATCTTTCCCAACAATTGGTATCAGAGCGAGGTCCTTCTGAAAAAGCTTAGCCGCTAGAAGGAAGATCAAGCAAGATGAGCAATCAAGATGGAGTAGAATCTATCAAGCCTCCGCTCTTTAATGGAAGCAATTTAATCTTCTGGAAAATAAGAATGAGATCTTATCTTCAGTCTATGGGAGCAGATGTATGGGCCATTGTTGAACAAGGATATCAATATCCAGCTGCAGTACCAATATATTCAAATGAAAAGAAGAATAATGAAACAAATGCAAAGGCCATCAATGCTCTAACGGGAAGTCTAAATGAATCTGAATTTGTCAAAGTTATGCAGCTGAATAAAAAAAGGGAGATATGGGACAAAATCATTCTAAGTTATGAAGGTGATGCAAAGGTAAAAAGTGCAAAACTTCAAACTCTCAGAATTGAATATGAAAATTTAAAGATGCATAGTGATGAGAATATTGCTAGTTTATTTTTACGTCTTGATGATGTTGTGAATTGTATGAGAAATATGGGAGAAATAATAACCGAATCTACTTTGGTTGAGAAAATTTTAAGATCGCTAACGACAAAATTTGAGTCAAAAGTTTCTGCTCTTGAAGAAAAATAGGATCTTCAAAATCTTACTATGGTGCAACTTCATGGCATACTAATTGCATATGAAATGAGAAGAGGAGGACCATCTGAAGTCAAAGAAGTTGTTTTTAGAGCTTCTACAAAAGGGAAATAAGTACAAAAAGCAGAATGATCAGGATATATTTCAGAAGAAGATGAGGCAAACTTTGTAAAGAAACTTCAACTTGGTACAGGACAGTTTAGAGGTAAGCTTCCTTTCAAATGTTTTGATTGTGGAAGAGTTGGTCACTATGCTGCTAAGTATCCTTACAAAGAAACACCTGCAAAAGGAAAGGAAGTAGCAAGAAGTACTAAGAACCAATCTAGCACTAGAAGAAGTTACTATACTCATGAAGACAATGATGGGGTATCTGATAGTGAGGAAGAATGTGAACAAGATCTTAGACTTCTCATGGCATTTGAAAAAGAATCTAGAGAATAAAATGATACTTTTGTGGATGCTCTAGAGGACAATATTTTCTTGATGAAAACAATCAACTCAAAATATGCTTAGAAGAAAGTAAAATAATCATAGAGACACTGAAAAATTAGATTGAAGAAGACAAGAAAAACAAGGAGAAATTAGAATGTGAAGTGGTAAGTCTAAGAAAAGAACTTGAGAAAGTAAAAACTATGAATCTTACATTTTCTAAAGGATCAAAAACCTTAGATGATATTATCAAGGTACAACGTTCTCCTCTTATAAAAACAGGTCTTGGATATACCGGAGAATCTTCTCAGGCTTCAGCACCAAATTATCTAAAAGCAGCTACAGCTGGTCTACAACATTCTGCCACTCAGCAAGGGAATAAAGAATCTTTACAGGTAAAACATGATCATCTCAACTCAAATAACACTAACAGTAATTTCTTTCAAAGAAACACCAATCAACAGGTAAATTCAAGTAGAAGATTTCATGATCGCAGAAATTTCTTCTTCAATGGACAATGTTTCTCATGTCACAATTTTGGCCATAAAGCTGCTCAATGTGTTGCATATAAAACCATCATGACAAGAGAAGCAAGAAAGAAAAGGATTGATATTGAAACAAAGAAGAATACCTATAACAACTTCTCTCCTCTTCTAAATGAAGTTGAATGTGCTTATTGCAATAAGTTTGGCCATGAAGAATATGAATGCAGGAGCAAAGTTCAGCCAAAAGAGCATGTTCCTTCAAGCTCCAAAGTATGGAAAAAGAAGGAATTGCAGGTTGAAAATTGTGGCATAGCATTATTTGCAGAAGGTGAAGAAAATCAATGGTACATTGATAGCGGATGCTCAAGACACATGACAGGTGACAAAACCAAACTTCGTGCATATAGTACACTAGAAAAGGAAAAGAAAGTTACTTTTGGAAATGATACTCCTGTTGTAATTAAAGGAAAAGGGTCCGTGTTTCTAAAAGAAAAAGTGAAGGCTAATGATGTCATGTATGTGGATGGATTAAGGCATAACCTGTTAAGTGTAAGTCAAATGTGTGATCAAGGAACTGAAGTTGTCTTTAGTTCAAAAGAATGCGTGGTTCGTGATCTTGATACAAGTAAAACAATTATAAAAGGAAAAATAACTCCAAGCAACCTGTATGTATTGAAGAACTGCAAAGAACAATGTTACTTGAGTAAATCTTCAGAAAACTGGCTATGGCATAGAAGGTTGGGGCATCTAAGCTTCTCTCAAATCAACAAATCAAGCAGACTTAATGCTGTTCGTGGTCTTCCCAATATTACTCTACCTGAAAGTATCATATGCAAATCATGTCAATTCGGTAAGCAAACTAGAGTGCAATTTAATGCCAAGGAAGGATCTTCAAGTAAGCCTCTTGAACTTATTCATACTGACATATGTGGAACTATGAGGAAAAATTCACCACGTGGTGAAGAATAATATATCTTATTTATTGATGATTTCTCTAGAATGTGTTGGATTGGGTTGATTAAACACAAAGATGAAGCGTTTGAGAAATTTCAGATCTTCAAAGCACTGGTTGAAAATGAATTAGATCTAAAAATCAAGTGTCTTAGATCTGATCGAGGAGGATAATATACATCAGATGAATTCCTTGAATTTTGTGAACAACATGGCATAAAAAGACAGTTTTTTGTAGCTGGCACTCCACAACAAAATGGCGTAGCAGAAAGAATGAATAGAACAATTCAACAAATGGTTAGAGCTATGTTTGATGATTCCGGAACACCTGACACCTTTTGGGGTGAAGCAGCACATACAGCAGTAATTATTCTTAACAAGGCACATGTTCGTGTAAATAGTGATAAAACGCCATATGAACTCTGGTATGGTAATCCTCCCACTGTGAATCATTTTAGAGTTTTTGGAAGCAAATGATTTATCAAAAATAATGATGAAAAACTTGGCAAGTTTGAACCTAGAGCAGATGAAGGAATACTTCTTGGGTACTCCTCTAGGAGTAGAGCATATAAATGTTACAATAAAAGACTTCGGAAGATTTTTGAATGTATTGATGTTGTTATTGATGAGTCTCCTGCAGCCCCAAAAGAAGAAAAACAAAATTAAAATGAATACGATGATGGCTTATGTCCTTCTACATCAAATAGCAATGATATAGACAGTGAACCCAATGAAGAACCTGAAGATGATTTATCTGAAAAAGCTCCATCCAGATATGTTCAAAAGAATCATCTAGAATCTCAAATTTTGGGAGATAAGGGATTAGGTGTACAAACAAGAACGACTATTGTGGGATCTTCTAGCTATCTGGCATTTCTATCCACTATTGAGCCACACAATGTCAATCAAGCTAGCAAAGATGAATGTTGGGTTCAAGCCATGAATGAAGAGCTTGATCAAATCGAAAAGAATCACACTTGGGAATTAGTACCAAGGCCTCATAACAAAAAATGTCATTGGAACTAATTGGATATTCAAAAACAAGTTAAATGAGAATGGGGATATTGTAAGAAACAAAGCTAGACTTGTTTGCAAGGGGTATACTCAACAAAAAGGTATAGACTTTGAAGAAACTTTTGCTCCTGTAGCTAGACTTGAAGCCATAAGAATGTTTCTTGCTTTTTCAAGTTTTCAACAAATCAAAGTTTATCAAATGGATGTTAAATCTGCATTTCTCAATGGTGATCTAGAAGAAGAAGTTTATATAGAACAACCAGAAGGATTCATTTTGGGAAATGATAAAAATATTGTTTGTAGACTTAAAAAGGCTCTATATGGTCTCAAACAACCTCCAAGGGCATGGTATTATCGTCTTGAAAAATATCTTCATCAACAAGGATTTTCAAAGGGGTCTGCTGATAGCAACTTATACAAAAAAATTGAAAATGATAAACTATTGATTGTGGTGGTATATGTTGATGATATCATTTTTGGAAGCAATGAATAATCTATGAGTCAGAAATTTGCTTCTTTCATGCAGCAAGAATTTGAAATGTCTTTACTTGGGGAACTAACATTCTTTCTTGGCTTGCAAGTGCATCAAACTATAGATGGTATATTCTTATCGCAAGCAAAATACCTTAAGCAAATTCTGAAGAAGTATGGCATGGAAGAGTGCAAACTTGTAAGTACACCAATGATAACCGGATATAATCTCAGTTCTCATGATGATTCGTCCACGGTGAATCAACCAGAATACAGATCTATGATAGGAATCCTACTTTATCTCATTGGGACTAGACCGGACATTATGCATGCAGTTGGGATTTTTGGACGATTCCAAGCTAATCCAAAAGAGTCTCACCTTCAGGCTGTGAAAATAATATTCAAATATCTACAACGAACTCAAGACTTTGGACTATGGTATCCAAATAATGCTGATCTTACTCTTCATGCTTACACTGATGCAAATTGGGATGGAAATGTTGATGATCGGAAAAGTACTAGTGGTGGTGCATTCTATATGGGGCCCCAGTTAGTATCTTGGTTCAGCAAGAAGCAAAACTCTATTGCCTTATCTACCACAGAAGCAGAATATGTAGCTGCCGCATCATCTTGCACTCAACTTCTTTGGATGATGCAAACTTTACAAGACTTTCAAATCAAATGTTCACCTCCTATCTCTATTATGTGTGATAATACAAGCACCATCAGTATCTCAAAGAATCATGTTATGCATTCCAAGACCAAGCACATTCCCATCAAGTAACACTTCTTACGAGAACAAGTGCTTGAACAAAAGGTGAAGTTGGAGTATGTTCCCTCCAAAGAACAAGTTGCTGATATATTTACCAAACCTCTGCCCAGGGAAGCGTTCGAATATCTCAGACAGAAGCTGGGAGTATTCTCTGCTGTGCAAAAAATCAGAACTGCTTAAATTCATAATATTCAATTGGATACGCGGCTTTCCTGAAATACAGTTGCATATATACACGAGTTCATATAAATAAAACGGCGTATGAGTGGTTGCTGACAATTTTTCTGGGTCAGCATTTCTTCAGCACAAGCTGTGGTGTTGTTTGGTTTCTCTGATGCTAGTTGGTGTCTCTGGTGGTGTTTCAGCTCTTATATTTCTGTTTCATTATTTGTTATTGGGTGAAGATGCCTTGATGTTTTTGCTGTTGAAAGTGTTCAGGCTGCACAATCTAAGAAGAAGTTTTGGTCATATGGAAAGGATGCATTGGATGCAGAGCTTCAGGGGGAGAATTAGCCTTGCTGAATGTAATGCATTGTTGGCATTATGATATGATCTCTCTCTTAAGTTCTTCTGGTATTGGTATTGGTTATAAAATTTCATATTTGTAATTTGATGAAAAGGCTATGACCTATGATGTAAATTTTATTTTTCAGTCATGTAAAGGGATTGTTCAAATTTGTAAACCCACTTGGTTGGGTAGTTGAGTCAAAAGGTGTAAACCCACTTGGTTGGGTATTTGAGTCTCATATGTAAATCCACTTAGCTGGATCATTGATGTAAGTTTGAGTCCTTGGTGGTAGGAAAGGTCATAGAGTCATTAAAAAAGAATTTCGTTTGAATTTTCAGCATGGATTCAGGGGGAGCATGGTACCTTTAGTGCACACCAGATCCACAAAGCTCTTCTTTATACAAGGAAAGAAAAACCTTGTCTTGGTTTTTGATCTGCCCTTTTCCCTTGATGTCAAAGGGGGAGAGTAACATAGTGTTTGAATAGGGGGAGAGTATCATGGTGTTTGCATATGTTTTCATAACGGTTATTATCAATGAATCTATCTGTTGTAATGATCAAACACCATCATGGTTGCCATCAAGTCCAAAGGGGGAGATTGTTGGCAATATGATGAGGAGTGTTGTCCTTGATGGCAACCTATAGGATGACGTTTTCCTTGATGAAAATAATGTAAATCTGATATCTACAGATCAGTTCAGGAGTAGCAGAAGAAATAAATTCAGAAAGTGCCAGAATAATTTTGAACAAGGTATGTCATAAGGCATACGTGGGTTTGTTGAGGCGAAGTAGCATATGTACGCAGAAAATTACGTGCCAAGTCGCGTATGCCCTATTGCGCTCTTAATTCATAAAACCAGGGGGAATTAGCATGGTATTGACCCATTGTATTGAGCGTTGGATTACCTATTTTATCCCGTCCAGGAATACCATCGGAAGTGGTGTGGTTTTGGCTCATGGTATTGACAAAGGCTAAATGTATATAAGGAGAAGAAGATCATTGTGCAAGGGGGTGCAAGTGTCTGGGCTTTAATGAATACTTCACTCTGAAGCTTATCTGTATGGTTGAACTCTGTTTTTAATTGATAGATCTAAAACTATGATGCACCTAAGAATATGATGAAGGTATAAAATCTCTAGATCTGGAAATGATGAATCTCTAGGATGATCTGAAAAGAAGTAATGAAGACCTGGCGCAAATCTATTGAAGAAATTGAAGAAATCTGGGTAAGTTCATAGATCTGGTCTGTTCTGCAAAGTTTATCTTTTATAGATCTATACGCAGGTTCATTTCGTGAAAAGCGTGTATATACGCGGATCTGTTTAAACAAAGGCGCGTATGGGCAGTTAGAGTTATTCTGAAAAATGCACAAATGTATATGCGGGTTCATTTCGTGAAAAGTGCGTGTATATGCGGATATGTTTAACTAAAGGCGCGTATGGTATCTGAACTTATAGTTGCTCAAGGTTGAATGTGATTCTGCATATCTATTCTGATGTCTGGGTTATCTCTGATATTCTGGTTACAGTGGTTTCACTGTTCTCTTGGAAGCAATGGGAAAAGTATGATTGTTGATAAGTGAAGGGTTGTGTTGAAGCGATTTGATCCAGTTTGAAAATTGATGAAACGTGGTCTGCAGTGGTGCTGAGGGTCGAAGCCTTCAGTAAGGGGGTAGTAGCTCCCTTCCAGTAATAGCTGGTAAACGAGAGCAGGGGGTTGTTTCTCCCTTCCAGGAGAGGCTGGTAAACAAGAGCAGGGGGTTGTAGCTCCCTTCCAGGAGAGGCTGGTAAACGAGAGAAGGTTGTAGCCTTCTGCAGGTGGGTGCCTGCGTGCTAGTATGAGTCTGCGCCATTACATTGTTTTAATATGTTTTCTTTATAATAAATATTGAAGACTGAGACGACGACAGCGGTGGTTTTCTCCAAAATTGGGTTTCCACCTAAAATCCTGGTGTTCATATGTGATACTTATGTGTGTTGATTTATTTTGTTCCTGCTACACATATCTACTGCTTACTAAACATCTAATGAATGAATGATGAAATAATCAGAGATAAGAATTATCTGTATATTAAGAGATCTGAGCATACGAGATTTTCTTTAAGGATAACCACATATATACGCTAGTTTTGTTCTGTAAAGTAGCATATGGGTTTTTGAGAAAAAGAAAAGTAAAAAGTTGATTGATAGATCAAGATACTGATTCACCCCCCCCTCTTAGTATCTTTCCCAACATATTTAGTATAACTGATTAATACACTAGCAAAGAGTGGTGTGAATTAATTATTAATTAATTCACTAATTATATACTTATTAGTCAACTAAAGAATACATCAGTTAACTTCAGTGCATGGACAGTTTTAGTGGAGACCACTGCAGAGATAGGTGAAAGAGCAGGTTAAATATTAGTTGTGACTATACTGCTGCATATTTGCAACAACCAGTAATTGGAGGAGCCCATGAGGATTGCACAATACAAGCCAGGTAGTTCAAGTTATTTAATGAGCCATCCTTCAGCATTGATTACGCAATAGAGGCTGGCTATCAGGTGGCAGAGATTGGAGCATGTGTTTTGCTAGATCTAGCTTGATTAGTGTGTAGAAATTGGAGGTTGTGCTAAGAGCTTGTGAGGAGCTTTGTACAATGATTGTTACATGATCTCTACGACATATAATATACAGATAGTTGGGGGTTTTTAGCTTTAAGATTTCCCATGAAATATTGTGTTCATATGTGTGATTGTTTATGGTTTTAATGTGCGCATGCAATTGATTTTATTTCTGCATGTAATGATCAATGGTAGAAGAGATTCTGCATTGTGCATGAAGATAAAATAGTGTGTGATCAGGAGAATCTCGGTGAATAATATATCAGTTATTCAAATTTCTACACTTTTGTGCCATGCGATTGGGCATCTTTTAAAAGAAGTAGTCTAACTAGGCGGAGGAATTGTCCGGCTTCCGGTCAGTCAGAAAAACTCTAGGCTCCCACCGGCATTCCTTTGATGTGCCTCCGATGTGCTTGTCAGAATGTTGTGCCTGCCTTTGATGTGCCTTTCCTGTCAAAATGATGTGCCTTCTGACATGCCTTGCATGTCAGAATTGGAAACTAATGCGACCTTTTGGAGTTGGCATGACCATCTATATGGATGGTTATACTTACATGTTATGGATATTTCGGCAACCAAAAATTTAAATGCTCGTTCCCTGCCAATAGTATAGTTGCTTTGGAAAATTTTGAAATGAGCCCATGGCACATGACAGACTATGCATATTGAAAATTCCAAACACATAACAGAAGCTCCATGGCATAGGACTTCTAAATTCTATTAAGGTTTCTGTTAGTGGTTTGTTGTTGGAGCTTGTAAGGAGACTTGGCTATATTGCTAAGTGGAGCCAAACCTTTGTAAATCAAATACCATTTACCATTTTCAGTTGGCATTGGCACTGGTTCTACACTTCCTTTAACATTCATTCAGCTATAATAAAGAGTGAAGGTGCTGAATATGACAGTATCAATGGAGGGTAATAAGCACTTATTAGACCCATGGCTCTTCCTGGGTGCCCTGGTGATGGTTCACCATGTGCCTGCAAGGATTACACCATTGGTAGTGATTTGGAATGGAACAGCTATGTTGACTAACTTCTGTAAGTATCTTCTGCTTTGTTTTTATTTTCCTGGGTTTCGAGCCCCAGACCTATTTTATTTTGTTTTCTGTTTCTTGAGTTTCAAAATTTTTTCTTCTTTCTTGTAGCATTAAAGTACCAGAAGGATCAACCCAATGTGATTCAGGTAAATCAGTCAGGCTACAATAACTACAAATGAACAATGAAATCGAAAATTAGAGTAACAACATGGATTTCCTCTTCCTCAATGAGTTAAAGTGCTATTATTACATTGATGGCAGTGTGGGTGCTCACTTTATTTTACAAAATCCTGTGCCCCGCATCATTACCTTGTTGATGCTACGATCCCCTTGACTGCCAAGAGTGAGGGTCTGGATCCTGGATGCGAGCTCCGTTCATTGGATTAACGGTTTTTACTTTTCTTATGATCACAGGAGAAGCATTATTTTATTCAATCTCTATCTTATAAATACATCATTATTTTTCTGCGTGATTAATTTTATTCAATCTTTATCCTGTAAATAAACCATTACATTTCTACGTGTCTTCGTTTACATATTTCTTTGTCACCTAAAATTTCATGGAAGAAAAAAAAACTGAACGAACAAAAACAAATTTTTATTCCCTTCATAATCAAGGTTTTGACTGTGTTTCTAGCCATGGCATGAATGTCTACCTAGATTTTCGTTACATATATGGATAAATTGAGAAAGGTGTATGGTTTATTTTATTTATGGAAAAAATAGGCAATAAGCTAAACAATAAACCTACATGCCTAATTAATATGACTAATATTTGTTCTCTTTTAAATAAGTAATTTAAGAGCTAAGAGTTAATTAATGGCTCTATAGAGTCAAAAATATAAATAGAAGAAGCAATTAGAGTGGAACAAATAGTTTCTAAAGAATCACACGATTGTCTTCATTGCCAAGGGTTGTAGGAAGAACATAACCCTTTACAAGTTCTAACAAAAAAGAACTTAAGTAAAATCTTCCCCAATTGAATGGGATATGTACACTCATGATCCAACCAAAGAGTATCCAACCATCATTGTACGAAATGATAGTTAATAATTAATTAAGGGTGCAAAGGCACTAATCAACTAAGATCTAATACATAATTGGTCACCAAGAAACGTGATCTTTCTCCTTCATAACTTGTACAATATGTAGAAAAAAGGAAAAAAATAAGTAAGAATAGAATATTATAAATGTAACATTCCTCATATGATAAAATAGTAGCGACATGAATAGCCTCCTTGAAATGACAACTTCCTCCAAAGATAGTAATCACCTTTTTATAACCACCACCCCTACCCATTCTAGGGCATAATTTTCTTATTACTAATAACAAATTCAATTCCTTAAAAAGTAGCTCTAAGTGTAAAATAAGACCTCTATATTGAATCCTCCAAGGATATATTTTTTCATGCTAAAAATTTACTCCAAGGCTAGGGTGCATGGGTCTAAGAAGGCAAACTCCAAAATTACTTCAAGGCTAGGCCACCTAGGTCTAGAAAAGGAAACTATCAAATTTCAAGCCCAAAATAGGGAACAAGTAAAAGTCACCAATAACATGGCATCTAACTTAATTTTAGGAAAATAAAAACTCTTAAAATAATAAGAAAGCCTTAAAGTAGGATGCTCTCATGCAAGAACTCCTTGAGTCTAGCCAATTTTTTTCTATTAAATATATGCATCTCAAAATTAGTAAGTAGTTATCTAAGAGGGTGAATAGGCTTTATGCTTAGTATAATGATAAGTTAGGTCTCATGAATTGGACTAGGAACTCATTAAGGAGGGATCATGATGTGAGGCCATAAGAGAATCTCTTAAGGCTCATTATTATCTAAAAATAACAAATATCCCCATGTGGGCCAACAAAGCCAATACAATCCATTCTAAAACACAAACAATGCTTGAAATTTCAAAGTGCTTGGAATTACTTGGAATTATACAATGACGTTGTATGTAACGTCTCCTACTCTCCATACGATTTTTTTTATTTTTTTTCATGCATTCTCAGTTCCAATAATAATTATGCCAAAGGGTATGGTATAATACTTCTCTGGTGGACATATATAATTACCATATTATTTATCATATTTCTTTACCCAATGTGATTATTGTATATATATATCTATATATATATATATATATATATATATATATATATATATATATATATATATATCAATATGTCTATAATCAATACTCATTCGTTTCTATTACTAACTCTATTGGTATGAAATGTCTTCATAATATAGTCACAAGTATTTTTCCACCCTTAACTTATTATTTTATGAAGTTTGTTGTATCGATATACGTTTCATTCTCGATGTTATACATCTTATTCATTAGTCGATTTAATATCATGTCTACCATGACATACATTATGGTAGCTATTGTAGCTTTCGAAATTTGTTAGTCAAAGAGTTTATCATATCATATCCCCATA